>JBBPNB010000896.1:300-11158 GCA_038090635.1 Rubroboletus satanas | reverse complement strand
CTCTATTGCTCTAGCGACCAACGGCAAATTCATCGCTACCTACACGCAGCCGTATTCAATCTTGCTCCTGGACACATCAACACTGGCTCGGATTGACTGTGCCATCAAGGACAATGGAGGGCTATGGTCAATTGCTATCTCCCCAGACAGCAGCTATCTTGCGACCGGACGAGTTGATGGGAAAGTTGTTATTCGTCATCTCCACGGCATTCTCCCGGACATTTATGGTCCTTTCCATGTAAGTATTTGTACATGGATAGTCCCTGCATGTACTGAAAGAGTTGTGCTGACTCCATGATGTACGTACCAGGAAGCTCCCGGGAAATCCGGTCCACTTGAGTCCACGGGACACGGTGAAGACAGCGAGGGTGATCTCCTTGAGGTACCAATTCGTTCGTTTTAATTTCAAAGCGAGTTCTCATGATGGCATAGGTCGAGGTGCCGTCGAGCACCCCAGCACCTCAATTCGACTTTGACGAGGTTGGCGATCACTCGTTTTTTTCTCGCTTTCGTGCTGACCCTGCTGTAGCCACCTTCCCCGGCCGCCTCTGCTAGTCCCCGGGAGGATGAAATACTGACGCTGGACCCGCGATCGTCAGATGCCCCACCCGTGACTAACCCCCTGGGCGGAAATGTTGATACTGCCGGGTCACATCAGGGTCGTTCAATATTCAAAAAATGGCGACGGGGAAGGTGGAACAAACAGTCAGCTTCGCACGACCCTGATCGAGTTATCGGAAAGTCGCCCCAGCCTGCAGATCATCGAGCTCCTTCCCACTCCCCGGCGAGAGCGGATTCCACAAACAAGGGCCCTTCACGGATGGCTGCAGGCCAACGTGAGCCAGTAAGTGCTGTTCCTTGATGAACGGTTGGATGCAGTGTCTAGCATATAATCTTAGCGGACGGTTGCAGGAGTCGCCAGAAAGAAAAAGGTTCGCCGTTCCCCGGGATTTGTATGCAGGGACTCACCACACGATACAGGGTAAATCCCATGCCAAGACTACCCCGAACAAGGGTGCTTCCACTAGTGGACAACGAACTGCGGGTGCGGGGACAACGGACCTAGTGTGTCTTTTCTTCTGGTGAAGTAGACTTCGTCGTGACAACTCACGCCTTATTAGGCGCAACAACCAAACGATCCATCCCAACCCCCGGCCGGCAGGGTCCATCTATCGGTACGTGTTACGTTGTCTTAGCCTACATTATGAGACTCACAGTCAATCAGCACCAACAAGAAACAGGCGACTCTACCATTTCGATTAGGTTTCCCACCTGGTTGTTATGCTTTCGCTCAGGTACACATGACGAGACGCAGTGATCCAGGTGATTCTATACGACTCGTGTAGATATCGTGCTTAATCGGGAGTATATGGACAATTTCTGTGAGTTCGTGTCACATCGTAGCATTAGTATGAATCCTGATAAGCCGTCCGTGATCGACCCTGCCAGGATAATCACTCAACAGTCATTGATACCGTCTATGCACACACGGAGGTTGGGGTTGGACGACAGTGTCTGATTGATTACAACTGTTGCAAGCCTACGAAATCCCTACTAAGACGAGGATGTGCGTCTAATTAGATGTCGGGTAACCCGACTTTTGGCAAGGGTATCAACGTCTCGTTGTTCAATTTCTTGTACAAGAATCAGTGCATGGCCAGCGTCATGCTGTATCGGAGCCAAAGTGGCACTATACATACGTAACTGCCAGTCTCTAAAGCAATCCCCACCGCCAAGCAACGTCGACTCGTCCCCTTCAGATCCATCGTCCCCCCTTTTCCCGAAACGCACGATCGTTCTCTCCGCGCATGTTTTTTCTCCAACATCCCCTCCCGTCCCACTTCTTTCGGTCCCACCATGTCTCCCAGAAGTTCTTTCACCTTTGCAGGATCTCGTCTGCGTTTGAGACCGCGTTCGGAGGCTTTGTGTTCCGATGTGGGTTCTCTCGCGAGGACGACGTCCGACTTCAGGGAGACTCAGACCTGACGCTGTCGCCTTGTCCGTGGTGGACGACTTCCATTGCAGTGTTTCCCAGAAAGCCACGCGCAACCGCTGCTTCCGCAATGAGATTTGATCCACGACATATTACTTCTCAGTGCAGACTGCATTTCTGCATCTCCGGTGGTAGGAAAGGAGCGGGAGCAGATAATTTGTAGTGATCAGTTCGATCTCTTGGAACCCCGGAGCGATGAGCGGCTGCGTTAACCTGTATTTTGCAGCAAGCAGTGTTTCCTCACGCACCCGTCCTCGACGAGCGATCGCGAAGCACCTTAGAGGCACGGCCGCGAGGATTTGGGGATTTGGGAACGTTTCTTTTGATGGCGTCAAGAGAATACTTCCTAGCGGCCTCAACGACGTCAACGACGTCCTTGAGTACCTCGAGTTTGGGGTCTTCGGCTTAGGTACATAGATAGCAAAAGCAGAGTGGGTGTCGAGAGTGTTGATATTCTCTGGCACGCGAATTACGACGTGATCATCTTTAATGTTCCGGTCCCTTCTTGTTGAAGCAGGTTAAGGAAGTTCAAGGAGAGTTTCAAAGAACAGAGATGCGAGGGAGAGGAATAACTTGAAGACACGAAAATCGATATTATCTGACGAACGCAAGATGATATATGCCTTAGCTTGATGAAAGGGCGCAGCGGGGATATGTAGAACCATCATCGTCATAGATGTCTGTAGACAAATGCTACTACGATTAATGAAGTTGTTAAGAGTGATGGCTAGCGTTACAACTTACTGGGATGCTTATCGCACGACGGTGGGGAAGCAAGAGGCGAGCCAAAAATTGATAGCCTGTTAGAATGGTCCACGAGCATTCTATGGCTTTGGAGAATCGAAGGCTGGCATGATTCATCTCACTGGCTGGTTGAAAATAAACCAGCTGCCCAGGTAGATAGGGAAATCTGAACACTTGAGTACACGAACCGACATGTTATTCAGAAGCGCAAAGTGCACCATCTATGCTGGACTGATTTTGATTCCGGAATGATTCGCACCTGGTCAAGTTCAGTAGCATGACATCGCCGTCTTTGACTCAATACTAGTCTTGTAACGGTGTGGTTTATATACACGTGGAGGTCAGGAGGAAGTGAAGGGTGGGATTCGGCCACGGTGGACGCGTCACGGAGCGAGAAGTGAATTTGACAAGAATCGAGGGGACAGTTCTGGGAAAATTCGAGAGTTCTGTACGAACATGGGAAAAGGACCTGAGATTGCACGACTATGAGGCGTCGACGGAAGGACCGGGCACTGGGGGCAGACGACAAGGTCGAAGAGGGTTGAGGTGGCTAATATTTTGTGTGTCCGCTGGCCCAAGAGAATAAGCCTGGAGGCTTTTTGTGTGCTTGACCAGTAGGCATCCAGACGAACACGACCGGATGACTCGTATATTAAGAGCTGAATGGACGAATTGGAGTGATTCATTGTAGACAGCAAAGGGGGGGCGAGTTGCAAGGAGGGAGGCTGTGACCGAAATCGCATGTCAAACTTGAAACGTGCGGGGATGGCGCGCAGGTTAGGTCATGCAACAACCAAGGAACATCTGGAAGAGGGACTAAAAGAGACCGTTTGTACCCGCAGGACAGCGGCAAATGCAAGGCGAAGGAGACAAACATAATGGAAAACCAGTCTATGAAGGGTCTTGAGCTCTTCAGTGGACGAACATTCCAGCGACAATCGCAGTGACTGACTGTGCAAATATGGGAGTACAGTATTCTTACAGTTGGTTTCTTGGGAAGCAGTCACTGAAATACCTGCCCCATCTCTCCAAAGTATCATCCTCGTTGATTTGCAGGAAATCAACCCCGCATCTCAGACCATGTCCGCATAATAAACTCGCACATCATCGGTCTGGTTCAGAAGTTGAAGTCCTGATCCGTCCTTGTACATCTAACGTGCTGACTGAACTTAATCGAGAGCACGAGGTCGCCAGCCGCGTAGGCTGTTTCTACCGCTTGCAGGACTTGAGATGAATTCTGTGGCGTGAACAGGAAATCGCGGGGAACATTGGTATCTGGCCAACTTGTCAGTGTCGATGGTCCAGCCAACGTCATGAGGGGTGAAAACGTACTAGCTACATGGTGGGTAAGTACCTGCTAGCACAAGCGAGCCTTGGACGTCGGTTAAAGTGCTGTCGGTCTCGCCTGTTTATCGGAATATCGAAGTACGGCGCTGCTGTCCTACCTTGGATGGTAGTAGATCACATCAGACAATGTCGTGAGCTCGGCCACACTGACTTGCATACCGCGTTCGCAGGATCTCCTTCCAACACGTCCGGATAGCACTCAGGAATAATCTCTGGTGTTTCCATCGCTTTGATGCGCATGTCTGTGAGACGGTCTGTCATGCTGAACCAGGCAAGTTATCATTGAGCGTCCGATGGCATTGCTAGCGTCAACGAGGCTACTATATGTGAGCGCAGCCACCCAAGCTCTGGATAAGCGCGTAGGAAGGGCGAGAACACCCAGGCTGCGTATATATGTGAACGTGGCGTGGTTTGAGTGGGTGCGCAGACGCACATTCATCTCCCATGTTATGGAGAACATTCGACTGAAGTTTGACCACGCCCTTTTCGAGAATGTGCCGCTTGCTGCATGGTATGTTGCGAAATGGTATAACGTGGATTGTACACCCATCGCGAACTGATTCTCCGAGACATGACTAGCGATCGCAGACCGGCCTTGGCAAAGACGAACGTTTTCACCGAGGTCACCTAACTGGGATGCGAGTAAGAATAAGCGCCAAAGACACGAGGCACCTGTGCAGGAAGGTCCATATTGAGAACAAGGAAACATCTTTATAGAGCACACCACGAGTACTCGAACTGGAAAACCTTTCCCTTGACATTTCGACACTGACGATTGTGTACCATTGGCGAAGATGTCATCGACAGATACTGCCAGTACGTAGCAGCTGCAAGGGGTGATGGAGAAATGCTTACCATTCACTAAGACCAAACGATAGTACTCGACACCGGCGGCTCTGGCCGTGTATACACAGTCGCTTTCCACGCTGACGGAACACATGTTTTAGGCGGGGGTACAAATGGGATTCGACGATGGCGACTTCCAGGCGGTCAAGAGGTGGGGGAGCAAATGGGAACAGACTGGAATGTCATTTCTGTGTCGAGGGACCACAAGTGGATAGTGTTCGGGACCGACAAGGGGGCAAGTGTACGGGACGGAGAGATGCAAGAAAAGGTCATTGAGGTGGAGGGCGGAAACAGTGTGTGGGCAGTCGAGGTCTCCCCTGACTCTGCCTGGTTCGCTACTGGGACTGATGAGAAGGAAGTGAGCATTTGGAGCATCGCCAGCGGGGAGAGACTCGTTGGCCCGCTTGAACATGACACTTTTATCGTTGGAATTAAATTCTCCCCGGATGGTGACAAGATCGCCACTGCATGTTCCCTTGACTCGATTCGCATTTTCGACAGTCGTAACGGCGACGAGCTCGTCACTATCTGGACCAAGATACCCGACTGGATAGGCACTCCGCTTGTGTGGTCAAACAACGGTCGCCAAATCTTTGCCACTTCCTACGACAACAAAATCAGGTCTTTTGATGTCTCCACCGGGTCACAGCTTGCTGAATCGCCGATTCTCCACGACGGCAGCAACGACGTCCGCTCTATTGCTATAGCCGCCAACGGGGAATTCATCACTACCTACACACGGCAGCGTTCAATCTTGTTCCTGGACACATCAACACTGACTCGGATTGACTGTGTCATCGAGAATGATGAAGAGCTGTGGTCGATTGCTGTCTCCCCGGACGGCAGCTATCTTGCGACTGGACGGGATGATGGGAAAGTTGTCATTCATCATCTCCACAACATTCTCCCAGAGCTTGATGGTCCTTTCGATGTAAGTATTTGTGCATTTATAGTCCCAGCATGTCACACTTGTCGCACATTCCGTCACTGAAAGAATTGTGCTGACTCCATTGCGCTACAGGGAGGTCCTGGGAAATCCAGTCCACTCGAGTCCAAGGAACACGACGAAGACAGCGAAGGCAACCCCCTTGAGGTACTGATTCGTTCGTTTCACCCTCGAACCGAGTTCTCACGATAGCTGCGTATAGGTCGAGGTGCCGTCGAGCACCCCAGCACCTCAATTTGACTTTGATGAGGTAGGTGGTCACTTCATTTTTTTTTCTTGCTACCGTGTTGATCCTGCTGGAGCCACCGTCCCCAGCTGCCTCTGCCGATCCCCGGGTGGATGAGATACCACCGTTGGATTCATCCCAAGGAATATCGCAGTTGTCAGAAGCCGCACCAGTGACCTCACCTCCGGAGGCACGTCTGGGGGAGAACCTCGATACTGCTGAGTCACACCAGGGCCTTTCAATATTTAAAAAATGGCGACAGAGAAAGAATGACAAGCAGTCGGCTTCACACGAGCCTGGTCGACTTATCAGAATGTCGCCCCAGCCTGCGGATCGTAAAGCTCCTTCCCACTCCCCAGCGGGACCAGATTCCACAAACGAGGGCCCTTCGCAAATGGCTGCAGCTCAGCGCAAGGCAGTAAGTGCTCTTTTTTGATACACGACCGGATGCGGTGTGCCTAACACATCGTCTTAGCGAACGGTCGCAGGAATCGGCAGGAGGAAAAAGGTTCGTTGTTCCTCGGATTTGTATGCAGGGACTCACCACGCGATACAGGGTAAATCCCATGCCAAGACTACCCCAAACCAAGGTGCTTCCGGTAGTGGACAACAACATACTGCGGGCGCAAGGACAGCCGACCCAGTGTGTTTCCCTCTGGTGATGGTAGACTTCGTCACGACAGCTCACGTCTTATTAGGTCCAACAGCTGAACGATCCGTCTCAACCTTCAGCCGGGAGGGTCCATCTAACGGTGCGCGTCACTCTGCTTTAGCCTACATTGTGAGACTTACAGTCGATCAGCACCAACAAGAAACAGGCGACTCTACACTTTCGATCAGGTTCCCCACGTGGCTGTTGTGTCTTCGCCCAGGTACACATGACGAGACGCAGTGATCCAGGTGATTCCATACGCCTCACATAGATATCGTGCTGAATCGGGACTATGTGGACAATTTCTGTGAGTTCGTGTCACCTCGTAGCACGAGTATGAATCCTAACAAACCCGTCTGTGATCGACCTCGCCAGGATAATCACTCAACGGTCGTTGATACCGTCTATGCACACACGGAAGTTGGGGTTGGACGACAGTGTCTGATTGATTACAGCTGTTGCGAGCTTACAGAATGTCTACTAAGACGAGGATGTGCGTCTAGTTGGATGTCGTGTAACCCGCCTTTTGGCAAGGATACCAACGTCTCGATGTCCGATTTCTTGTACGAGAATTAGAGCATGGGTGCCAGCGTCCTGCTGTATCAGAGCCAAAGTGGCACTAATGGTATGTCCATCTGCTAAAACGCTGGCTCAAAGGATGCTCAGGCTCCCGCCAAGCAACGTCGACTGATTCGCTTTCAAATATCCATCGACCCTCTTTTCCCGAAACGCACGACCGTTCTCTCTCTGCCCACAATTCTACTCCGACATCCCCTCTCGTCCCACTTCTTTCGGTCCCACCATGTCTCCCAGATGTTCTTTCGCCTCTACAGGATCTCGTCTGCGTTTAAGATTGCGTCCGAAAGATTGGTTTTCCGATGCGGATTCTCTCGCGAGGACGACGTCCGATACGGGAGGGCTGGTCCAATGACGCGACTGCCACTAACGGCCCTCATAGTAACTTGTTTGGTTGTGTTGTTTCTACAAGGCCTTGCCCAACTAGATCGACACTTCTTCGTGCTTGAACTTGAAACAGTCGATCAGCTCGACATCTTGACTACTTGTCGGCTAGAATCCTCGGAGCTGCAACATGGTGGCACTACACTTCCCCCGGATTCCGCGCGTTCCCTGGACCTCTCACGTATCTTGTCGCACTATAAATGTCCAACACCGACCGCGTACCTTTCATACACCTCCTTCAACATGAGGCCGTTTTCTGCACTCTCCGTCGTCCTTCACGCGATGTCTGTCTCTGCCTCACCACGATTCCATTGACAGAGCTCCAGCCTCCAGCGCACCGGATCGTGCTCGTGCTGCGTTCCTAAAGTCCCGTACAGCCAGTGGATCGACTACTGTTTCAGCGACCAACCTAGCATATGTCTCGTACACAACGAGTGTCAGTTTCGGGAACCCACCGACAGATTATAACCTCATTGCTGACACCGGCTCCCCCAACACTTTCTGTGGGTAGGTATGGATGATCGATTGAAGTCATGCAACATACGGATTTTATTGCAGTACCGGCAATCCATATGTTCGGACGTCCACCAGTATCCCAGAACACAACATAGCGTGGAGTTGCTAGGAAACGATACGGTACGGTTGCCAACTTGGGATGCGATAATGAACAGGGGTTGGATTTCACTATCAGACAGAAGTTCATGTAGAGGCACTGACTATGCGGTTAGTGATTCGTCTGTGGAAAAGTATGGACTCATTGATCATTTTTGGCAGGTATTCGACGCCGACGCCGACCGAGTTGGGTTTGCTCAGGCGTAAGTCACCTTAATCCGTGTCAAACTTACTAAATCTGAGCCTACCTGTCCACAGGAACAACACCTTAAGATCCACCAAGGGTCACATCTCACTATGCTATCCCCGTGTATCTTGGATGCTCATATACCCGAGTACAGTCGTTGGAGATTTGTCGATAGACTCTGCTGAATTCGAACGCTTGGCCCCTGTCCCCACCGGTCTGCCAAGTTGCTAGTTCTGATTTCCTATATTGGTCACGTTGATTTTATGTTGGCTGTCTAGCCCGCCAGATTTCTCTCGAAGGTTCGTTTCTAATTCAAGTTCTTATAATCCGACTAATTATTGACATTACTTTCCATCGCTCTCTTTGCTTCGAGGTCAGGACGGCGCAGATCACACTTCCTTTTCTTGACTCGCTCTCTGCATCTTGATTCTCGTGGGCCGACACCGCCCTCGTAGTGTGTTTATTCTCGCCGCAATGGCGTTGGCGACAGTCACTCATTTAATAATCCTATTTTCGTTAATCTATGGCAGCACTTTTTTCTCCTCAGCTTGCATCATGACTCTGGTTCTTTTGCATCGTTTTGGGATACTCGTTGGTTTGGCTTGATCATCCCAGATGCGATGAGGAACTCGCCTGAGCTGTCACCACGATCTACCTAGCACGAGATACGACCCAGCTACTGGTGGTGTTCCATGACAACCGCTGAGGAGAAATTATAACCAGACCACAGATGTGTATATAAACACCCGTGACGGTGTAGTGTGCAAGAGCTAGTTGTAAGAGCGAGCGATGTCCATGCATAAGGATGTTCGATCGAGTCAACTATGGTCTCACACCAGCATGCAGTGCAGTATTACCTGACCTGGAAAGCCTTCGCCCGTTGAGTTACACGGCTTTATGATGAAAAACGGGGCCAACTCGGTTGTATCTAATATCAGCGGATCGAATGGCTGTGGTAGACAGCTGACCTCCAAGCTTCGGGGCGTGGTGGCAAATGCTGTGGGTCGTGGCAAAGTAGACGGCAACGGTCTCCTTTTTCGCATCGGTCGGACGGGGCAACACCACTCCCATACTGCGGACACGTAGTCGTCACACTCGAGGCTCGTTCACCATGGCGTTCTGCCATAGGACTGCTGGATTACGATGGGCGGCGCTTGCGTTTCTGGCCTACATCGGATTTGCCACGGCACAAGAGCCACAAGTCACTGTAACCCACTTCGACAACTTGCCAGGCAGATTGTTCTTCTTTGAAGACACATCAGTGCGTGCGCACATGCATATCTGGCCTAGACTAACGTTGGATTTCATCGCAGAGTGTTGTCTACCACGACATAGTTGCTGGAGATCTTTATGTGTCACAGAGCGAGGGCCTGTCATGGAGTAGGGCGGAGGAAATTCAGCGCGGCACAGTCTCTATGGTCATACCACATCCTTTCGATAACAGATATGTAAGTAACACGTCCTAGTGGCTCTTCATGAATCCCATCGCCACACTACCCCACCTAGGCATTCGCATTGACAGATGGAACGATTCACTACCGCACCGAGGATCGTGGCAAGACTTGGCGCTCATTCGAAGTCCCCGCTCCTCTCAGCTACACATCGAAGCCCCTCTCTTTTCACTCTGACAAATGGGATCACATACTATACCAGGGAACTATCTGTGAGCGAGTGGGCTGGAACAACCTCTGCGCTGACGTGGTGAGTATCTGCACATGTCTGTCACCTTCGCACCCGCTCATCCTTCTTTAGACTTATTACACCACCGACGCATTTTCTTCGACACCGAAAGAACTCTTAAAGGACACGTCAACCTGTCAGTTCGCGCACAGTTCCGGGGACTTCAAGCACAGTGCTCACGAGAACTTAATATACTGTGTCGCATACGATTCGTCGAGCTTCGGAACCTCCCACTCACTCTCATCTTCCCGACTCTACTCCTCTTCTGACTTTTTCCAAACTGTCGACATCGAGGACCTCGGAATCGGAAAGAATGCCAAGGGTGTCGTAGCATTTGCGATCGTGTCCAAGTTCGCGGTTGTTGCGTTAAAGGACCTAACGTCTGGCAACGACGGTGAGATGCTGTTATATGTTACCGTCGATACAAAGGAGTGGGCCAAGGCACAGTTTCCACATGCATCCCAAGCACGTCTACGGCAAAATGGGTACACCATCGTCGAGTCGACCATCCACTCCTTAGCCGTGGACGTGATGCTCCAAGACCAAAACACCATTGGGACGTTGTTCGTAAGCAACTCGAACGGAACCTACTTTGTGGAGAGTCTTGAACATACGAATCGTAATATGGTCGGATACGTGGACTATGAAAACGTGCGCGGGATTGA
>JBBPNB010000895.1:0-11158 GCA_038090635.1 Rubroboletus satanas | reverse complement strand
GAAGCTCAGGATGGAGGCCACTTCACCAAAAGCCCTCCACGGCTACAACAACAAGTTTGCCCTCCTCGCTGGACTTTCCGACATCACCCAACAAGAAACCCTATGCGACTCCTACGTCGCCAGACTTCCCTACGACCTCGCCTCAGAATTGGTGGTCGGACCCACCCCTACCACAGTAAAAGCCTGGCAGTTGGCTGCCAGCACCCAAGTACAAAACCGTGAGGACTTAAGGAACCTCAGACGGCGTTCCCGGACTCCTACGTCCCAGAACAAGAAACCCAGTCAAACCCCTTCCGAACACTGTCGCGCTACAACGACCACCCCGGTTGTCGATGAACTCTCCTCTTACCTCGCCACCCTGGCCAAGACCTACTCCCCCGGCGAGATCTGTTGCTCAATCCAGAACGGGCTCGCCATGAAACCATCAAAACTGTCCCCGATAGCCAAAGCGGAACGGATCCGCCTCATCAGAAAAACCTCGGACTCTTGGGAGAAGGACCTCGCCAATCTCTCGGACTTCCCCTCCATCCCTACGGTCGTTGTACCTAAGGAAGAAAAGTCGATCTTCGTCCCCCTCAGTCTCTCCTCCCCCTCTAGCCAGAATGTCGTATCAACCCCCGCCCTTGTCGACTGCGGCGCCACCGCCTGCTTTGTCGACTATGCCTTCGCCAAACGGCATAACTTCCCCCTCACCCGTCTCTCTCAACCCCGTCACACCTTCAATGCGGACGGCACCGAGAATAAAATGGGGCAGATCAAATTCAAGACACGACTCCACATCTGGGTGGACGACGACGAAACTGACCAGGACTTCCTCGTACTCTCCAGCGGGAAGCACCAGAATGTCATCCTCGGCATGACATGGTTAACGGCCAGGAACCTGATCATCGACTGGTCCACGCGCAAACTCACGGTCTCAGCCAAGACCGTCCCTCGGAAACCAAGCGGGCAGGAAGCCCTCGGACAACGGTACCTCCTACGGTACCTCAAGCATGATGTTGACAATAAGCTCGCAGCTAGGCTGCTCAAGAAGTTTGACGCTCTCCCAGAAAAGGTTTGGAAAGTAACCCTCTCTACCACCCTCGCGCAAGAAGCCAAGCGCACCAACACGGAGGTACCCAAGCAGTACCAAGAATTTATGGACGTCTTTGCAGACAAAGAGAACATGGAACTACCCCCCAAGCGGCCCTTCGATCACGAGGTTCGACTACTCCCCAGCTTCGTACCCAAGCGCGCCAAGAACTACTCCCTCAACCCGGAGGAACTCAAGGCCTGCAAGAAGTTCGTTGACGAAAACCTTGCCAGTGGGAAGATCCAACCTTCCAAATCCCCTCAAGCTGCTCCCTTCTTCTTTGTCCAGAAGAAGGATGGAAAACTTCGTCCCTGCCAAGACTACAGGTACATCAACTCGCATACGGTCAAAAATAGGTACCCTCTACCCCAGATAAACAATCTCCTAGACAAGTTAAAGGGATCATCAATCTTCACCAAACTCGATGTGCGGTGGGGATACAACAATGTCCAGATCAAGCCGGAGGACTGCTGGAAGGCGGCCTTCGTAACTCCCTTCGGGCTATATGAGCCCACCGTCATGTTTTTCAGTCTCTGCAACTCCCCAGCAACTTTCCAGGCATACATGGACGACGCCTTCGCCGACTACATCGCCGAAGGATGGTTAGTCGTCTACATGGACGACGTCCTCATTCACTCCTCCGATTCTGCAATACACCATGAGCGCACCATGAAGGTCCTCCAGCGTTTCCGTGAGCAGCACCTCTACCTCAAGCCAGAGAAGTGCCATTTCGACCTCTCCGAAGTCGAATACCTCGGACTAGTGGTCTCTAACGACTGCATCAAGATGGACCCCACCAAGCTCTCTGCCATTGAGGACTGGAAACCTCCCACCAGCGTATCGGCCCTCTGATCCTTCCTCGGATTCTGTAACTTCTACAGAAAGTTTATCCCTGCCTTCTCAGACATCACCCGCCCTCTCCATGACCCCACTTGGAAGGGCGCCATCTGGCAATGGGGAACAGACCAGGATTGGGCCTTTCGCACCCTCAAAAACGCTTTCCTCAAGCAACCAATCCTCCGCACTCCTGACCTGGAAAAGCCGTTCCACGTCATGACTGACGCCTCCCTCACTGCCGCTGGGGCAGTACTAATGCAGAAGGATGCGAACGGGGACCTCCACCCCTGTTCCTATATCTCTAAGTCGTTCGGACCGGCTGAACGCAACTACAACATCTATGATCGCGAACTCCTCGTGGTCATCTTCACCCTTGAAGAGTGGCGCCAATATCTTCGCGGCACCAACCACCCCGTCAGCATCCTCACAGACCATAAGAACCTCCTGTACTTCAAGGAGCCGAGGAAACTCTCTTGCCACCAGGCCCGCTGGCAGATGTTCCTTCAAGACTACCTCTTGTTCACCCACGTCCCTGGAACTCAGATGGGCCTGGCTGATGCCCTCTCCCGCCACGATACTGTTGACACCTCTACCGACAACACCGCGACCACTCTTCTCCCCGACACAGTCTTCTCCAGATCACTTGACCTTGCCACTGTGGCTAAAATCGCATCCTCTACCAAGAAGGACCCCCTAGTTGCCAACGCACTTACTGCGATGTCCCTCGGGACCAGTCTACTCCCTCGCGCCCGCCCCGACGATTGGGCCTTTGATGGTTCCAACCTCACCTTCCAGGGGCGCCTCTACATCCCAGAGGACTGCCGGTCTACCCTGGTCTCCTCAGTCCATAGCTCCCCCCATGGCGGCCATGCCGGCGCCGCCCAGACCCTCGCCCTCCTCTCCCATGATTATTGGTGGCCCAGTATGTCCACCTTTATCCGCCGATATATCTCTGGGTGCGCTGTTTGCCAGCAACACAAGGTTAATACCCACCCAACCTGGCCCCCATTGACCCCTGTCCCCACCACCACAACCCGCCCCTTTCAACACTTGTCTATGGATTTAATTTCCGGCCTCCCTTTGGTCGGTAATTTCGATTCTGTTTTGGTCGTGGTGGACCACGGCCTTACTCAGGGGGTGATTTTCATCCCTTGTTCAAAATCGGTATCGGCGACCGACATCGCCAACCTCTTCTTTCAACATGTTTTCCCTCAGTTTGGGTTACATGATTGAATCATCTCGGATCGAGGCCCCCAGTTTGCCTCCACCTTCGCCCTCAAACTCTCCTGACTCCTCCACTATGACGTCGCCCTCTCCACAGCTTACCATCCCCAGACAGACGGAGAAATTGAGCGTGTCAACCAGGAATTGGAAACATATTTACGTCTTTTCTGCCAGGAAAAACCAGAATCCTGGACCGACCTCCTTCCCATGGCGGAGTTCCACCATAACTCCATGACTCACTCTGCCACTAAGCAATCCCCCTTTTCCCTAATGATGGGATACCAGCCATGCGCCTACCCTAAAATCAGCCCAACCTTCGTGCCTCACCTTGCGGACCGGCTCTCTGAACTCGCCTCAGCATGAGAAGAAGCCAAATTGGCATTAACCAATTCCCAGAAGGTCATGACCGACAGACGGCACGCTAAGTTCACCCCCTTCACTCTCGGACAAAAGGTATGGCTGGAAGCCACCAACCTCCCTATTGCATCCAACCGCAAACTCTCCCCTAAACGCCATGGCCCCTTTTCCATCAGCAAGGTCATTTCCGCCGTGGCATACAAGCTGAACCTTCCATCCTCCTGGAAAATACACCTGGTTTTCCATGCGTCCCTCCTAACCCCATTCACTGAAACAGACGAACACGGCCCTAACTTCCCCCGACCTCCACCGGAGCTTACTGGTATCGAAGAAGAATACGAAGTCAGTCACATCATCAAACATAAGGGCACTGCCCGTCGTCGCCACTACCTCGTGGCATGGAAAGGATACCCGTTATCGGAAGCAACCTGGGAAGGCGAACTAAGTTTAGAAAACGCCACTGATCTCCTGGACAAATATAAGGCAGCCCATCACCTTTAGTTTGGATCATCCCCTCATGCCACCAATTCGTTCCTCCTCTCCCACCAAACGTTGCTTCCCTCTCCACTCCAATCGCCTCCCTCCTCCCCAGCGTAGGACCCTATATGCCTCCCTCCTCAACGACCCCACCCTCGTTTGTATTCTTGATGCCGCTATCTCCTGCAACCGCAACACCACCCTCCTTGAGTTGGGACAACTCTACCGCACCCACACCATTCTCTGCCAAGTCCAAGAGAACCTCGCCCCAGTCAGGCAACCCACTATGTATGCGGCTGTGCTTGCTCAGTCCATCTCGGAAGCATGCCAGCAAACCCTCGACCTCTTCTACCACGAAGGTCTTGGTAAAGTGATGGACGAGCTTAATCCAGCTCATGTCCAAGTCATTCTCGAACCCCTCCTCAAAACCCTCTCTCCTTCGGAATGGGACTCCTACTATTGTCATGTTCCCCAACCAGCTGTCGTTCCCTCCCCGCCACCATGCAAGAACTCCTCTGCGTCCGACGCAGACCCACCTCTGGTATCCTCCCCTTCCCCAAAGATCTCTACGCCCAAAGCCACCGAACCGGCAGTAACCTCTTCCCAATCCTTCTCCTTTCTACCAGAACAATCCTCGGGGTCAGTATCCAACCCCTTCGTCCTCCCTCTGGGCCCATCCGTATGGCGCCCTATCTGATGCTTCCATTGTGGAGTCCAGGGACATCTTCGTCCCCATTGTCCTTCCTACCATTGCCCCTACTGTCACAAAGCCACCCCCGGACACCCACAGTATGACTGTCCTCGTCATCACTGTTCTCTCTGTCAGCAGCCAGGTCACCTTGCCCCCAGTTGTCCTTTCCAAGACGACCCCGACTCTGACCCAGATGCCTATAATGGAGATTTCTAGTTGAAGTCTTGGGAGTACGGTGTCTCCCACCTTAAAATGGGGCTATTGTTACAAACCAATGGTCTGGCTCGGTTCCCCAAATCCTTATCCTACACTCCGCGGTTACTGTTTCATTTCATTCTCTTTTCCAACCTTGTGGACAAGCATTCCGCTCCTATGGACCACCTTTTCCTTTCCTGGTTGATCTCTTCAGATCTCCCCAGCGTTTTCCTGTGTAAACCTAACCTTGTTCTTACCAGACGGTTGGTCCTTCTTCTTTCCTATTCTTAGGACCGACACTGCCTTCATCTATCTCCGCTATGTATAGCCTCATCATGAGGCTTCCTCATTACCGTGCCTGCAGGATACCATGAGGCCTTTCCCCTTTCGGGATCCTCTCCTCTAGTAGCATGGTCTCCCATGTATATAAACCCCTCGGCATAGAACTTAGCTCTCCAGCTAATTCTACACAATATACCTGCTTTCTTGGTGTATTCGCCTCCTTGAGTCCTCAAGCATCTCGTTGATTGCTCACTACTAGTTCTTTGATGGTTATCTATCTTGGCTCACGCCTAGAGAGCGGTAGTGTCGTAACACCTGCGGTATTCATCACCATGTCCACATCCTCCACCACTTCCATGTTCTCTGCCACCTCCACATTCTCCACAGCCCTCCCACCAACCACGTCCACCACCATGCCATCCACCACATCTGTCACTGTGCCATCTATCCCATCCTCCACCATCCCTGTACCTGCTGCTGTGTTCTCCTCCACCACTGTTGCCTCCCCTCACACCAACATCTCATTGAATAACCCTGTTGGTTACCATCCACACCATCCTCTGCATCTTGTCTCCAGTCAAGTGGAAACTTGGCACATTGCTTCCAGCAGTGCCAACTTCCTCAAATCAGTCAGTCCATCTGCACCAAGTACTGACAACTCTGACTCTGATGCTGTTGCTGCTGCTCTAATTTCAAATTTGAACCTGATGAAGTGCAAGACCCCCACACTAGATGTCAGCTCCAAAGAAATAAATACACAGAGCTGGTTCTCTATGGACTCCAGCCCCCCTCCTCTACATCAAAATTGTCTCATAAATATGTGCAGCTCCCAGCAGCTGACCATTCCAACACCCATGATGTGTCTGCCCTCCAAGAACAAAAGGCCCTTGAACATTGTGCTAATTGCCATCAAAAGACAGTTGCACATGAAGAGCAACTTGGTGACAAAAAGGCACAGTGTAAGCACAAGTGAGAAATGTTGCAGCAGTGCCAAGAGCACAAGGTTCATATGGCTGTGCACCAGCACAAGCTGGCTGATTCTGAAACTTGTAAGATGGAACTTCAGCTTGAGATACTAAAATATCAGGATCGAGTCAGGGGTCAAAGTGACACAGAGCCTGTATGTGGTAAGGGTGATGATTTCATGACTCTATGACTTTTATATTTACCACTCTGCTGCCAGTTAAGCTAGGTAACCTCCTGCTTGTATTTGTCCCAGTATTATGATTACATATATGCTTTGTATATACTATACTTGCAATTCATACTGGTTATTGTTACAATTGTTGGAGTAAGTGCTGCATAAGTGAGTGACAGTGTTGCTGTCCTGATGTTCTCCACTGTACCACCACCACCACCACCACCTCCATCTCCTCCTCCTCCTCACTATCTGCTCCATCCTCTTCACAAGCTCCATCCTCTGGATACTTAGCACCAAATCCACTTGCTGATGCTGCTATTCCAAGCTGCTCTTCAATGTCTATGATCATATTGTAAAGGATGAGATAGCTTCATATCCAAGAATTTGTATATTTGAGATCATTATGTTTCTGGATTCGAATGCACAAATCATGAAGTGATTGAAATCAACCCTTAAGAGATGCAAAAAGTGTTCTGAATGGAATCATACCTAGAAACAGAGCTTAATTGTAAAAATTTCATATACATATAGATATACATACTTTTGATAGATAGAAGTTGAAAGTCTTTTGAGATCTTATCATACCTTCCTCAGTTGGCCTTTTAAATGGAACCATACACCATGACTAACAGCCATATGCACTATCAGCCCAAAGCCACTCATTTTGGTTAAAAAATTGATCAGAAAAGTGCACAACCTGGGTATTTTGAAAGGCTGCAGAATCATGAAGACTTCCAGGAACTCCAATAACATAGTCAATGATCTGTAGATTGTGTGGAAAGATCACAATCTTTGAACCACTAATAAGCAACAGAATATAATAATATCTAATGAATTGTTACAAACACTATCTTTTGGACTTGTCATTTTCACTTTTCATTTCATATCATATCTATCATATCTTCAGATGCACATGACCCTGGGAACCTTTTCCTGTTTCACCCTTTCATGGGTCATGTCATTTCACATGTGCACACAGTGCCCATTGCTTCCATTTTGCCATATCTCATGTTGGCCTCATGTACATTTTTACTTCTCTTCCATTTCTGATGCCAGGTGTATCACACATGTACTTCATTTCCATTGCTCTTCCATTATGATCCATGTCGCCTCCTCGAGGCTTATTGTAGATGTAGTACAAACACATGTAAACCTCTCAGTAGTATATAAGGCTGAAGTGCCACCAGAGAACCTCAGTTTAGTTCTCTTGGAGTTCTCCCCAAAGAGCTCCTCCTTCATTGAGAATATTCCAACTCAGTCCACTTTCCCTTCCTCTTTATAGCTTTCAGAGTAGACCCTGTATAGGGTTGGGCTTTGGGTATTTCATGAATCACTTACCTGGTTGGAAAGTGAATAGTTTGATTTCATATCAAGGAGTCCTTTACCATGCCAGCCTGGCTTCTAAAAGAGCTTGAATGGTGTTCCATCAACAGATAAGAATTCTCCCTTTCACTGAAAGCAAGTCTTTTCTGCCACATAATTTTGAGCCTTCTGTTTGTTTTCATGATCCTGTTATGGTTATGTCCACCCCTGCCTCTTTTCCTTCTAACGAGGACCATCCACACACCCACTCCCTTGGTAGGGAGCTTCTAAATGACTTGTGTGACCTTAGCAACAACAGGCTTATCCCAGATGACCTCTGGGACAACTTTATGACATGGATATGTTTGACCCTTAGGAAAGGGACTCCCCAGGGATTCCACAGGGAAACCCCATAGACCCTATATATAGTATTTCATATTCTTTCTATTTCATATGTGGACACATCTCACTTTGGCATTGCTCTGCCACATGATGCCTTATATTCTCCCCATTCCAGACAGATCTAGATTTCAATCAGATCTTGCCCCATTAGTGCCGTCCTAATATAGGTAGTAGAAGCCTCCTCTAAACTACCTGGGTTAGTATTTAAGTTCATACTCAGCTGTATGCTTCTCTTCCCTTCATCTTGATCTATGCCATTCTCCATGACTGTCTTGATTTGCTGCGAAGCCTGATCACTACCTCACTTCTATCACTCTGCTTCTATCACTGCATCTTGTGATTAGTCTTAGCCAAGGTTAACCTTTAACCTTCATGCCTAAGCCTTTGCTCAGGAAGTGTACTGTCCCCCTGATATAATACCACCCATTGAGAGCCAGTGTTACAAATGATACTTTTTGACCTTGTCACTTTTCCTTTTCCTTTTCATTTTATTTTATATCTTATCTTCAGGTGCATGTGACCCTGGGAACCCTTTTCCTTTCACCCTTTCATGGGTCACGCCACTTCACTCGTGCACATGGTACCCTTTACACTTCCATTCTGCCACATCATGTGTTGGCCTCATGCATGTACTTCTCTTCTCTTTCATTCTAATGCCAGGCACGTCACACATGTACTTAATCTCCACTTTCTTCCATTATGATCCATGCCACGTTCTTGAGGCTTATCATAGATGTAGTCTACATACATGTAAACATTGTCAGTAGTATATAAAGGCCAAAGTTGCTGCCAGAGAACTTCAGTCAAGTTCTCCTCAGAGATATATCTTCATTAAGAGTAGGACTCAGTTGCTTTTCCCTTTTCATCACTTTCCTACATGTCCAGAGTGAGTCACGTATGGGCTTGATCTTTGAGTGTTTCATTAGAACTTGACTACATCTTTCTCTTGACAACAGTCGCCAGCAAAGCTTTAAAGAAGAGCCCTCATAGAACTGCAGAAGCCTCTGTGATACACAAGTAGGAGTATTGTAATGCTTGAGTAGGAACTGACACACTGAAGATGATTAGTGTCACCCTCTCCTATTAGAGTGCTACTCAGCCAGATTGTCGCCAGAATCTGCATCGGAGCATATCAAGTCAGAAGAACCACTTTACATCCCTTTGTGGTTGGTAACCCTGAAGAAAGAAGAAGAAGAAGAGCCAGACCTCACATATCCACCTATAGACTACAACATCTGGGCCAGAGTAGAGAGTATGCTCGCCCTTTGTTGGTCATCTCACCCCCATTTCCCATTACCTTCAATGCCAAGCCTTGTGTTGGTTGGTACCCAAGAAGATTTCTTTGAAGAGTTTTTCAGGTTAGATGTATCTGCAGAAGTAGTGTTACTGTTGCAGGAGCAACGCTGTAGAGTCGGATGTCGCAAACAACAACCACTACAGGGACCAGAGACTAACTTGCAGGCTTACACTGAGCCTGGTGAGGTAAATGAAAAGAAGACTGATTGGTTGCCTTAATATCTAGGAGAAGCTTCAAGGAGTGAAGATCCTGCTGTAGATACAAGTGGACTAAACTAGAGAGAAAGGCGTTAAAGCGGAGCCTGTATTTATAGCCCTGCTTCTATGGGCTGTGTTCCCTGATCAGGAATAGAGCTGGCTCCACTGGTCTATTGTCCGCCCAATTAGTCTAGTTGGGATCATTGGGAGATTTCATCGGCAATCTGTGAGAGGAGGCAGCGCTGATGGCAAGTACTGCCAACTCAACTGAGATTGGCGATCCTCTTGGCTGTGCAACCTGCAGCAGCATGCGTGCTTGATGGCTCAGGAAACTCAGCTGTTCTCAATTAGCAAGAGAGAGCGTGCTTGATGCGTATGTATCGAGACACATGTGGGTCACGTGTGGTCACATGCCAGAGATCACTGGTCTTGAGCACATTCAGTGGGTCACGTGATTCTGAAGTCACGTGCCACTGGTCAAGCGAAAGAGAAGGCAAAAAGGTGTGGAGAAAGGGGTGTTTCATAACACTACCCCCCCTCTAGAACTCATACTCCAGATGAGTTGAATCCTCCGAGTCAGGAACTACCTCTGTGAAGTTTCATAGGGCTGGAATAACCAACTGAAAACCTCTGGAGATAAACCCCTGAGCTGCCTTGGAGCAGCTGTCCAACGCCAATGAAAGTTGGTGATTGTGTCTTGCATGGACTTCAGATGGTCCACCGGTTCCCAGGTGTGATCTGTCTTGTTGTATCCTTTCCAGTGAATGAGATAATGGAGCTTCCCTTTGACCAGTTTAGAGTTTTGGACAGACTCAACCTCATACTGCATGTAACCTTTGTCGTTGACCTCGATAGTGTCTGGATGGATCATCAGCTAATCTGGGAGAGTGTCTACATGGGGCTTGATGTGAGATATGTTGACAATGGGGTGTATCTTGACTGATCTCAGCAGTTTAAGCTGAACCACATTAGGAAGGACCTTCGTAATCGAGTAAGGTCCAATCCATTTCTGGGAGAGCTTCTTTGTGAGATATGGCAAAGAGAGCCGATCAGTGGATAGCCAAACCTTCTGGCTGATCCGGTACGTGGGTCCCTCAGACTGAAGGTGGTCCGACTGTGTGATCATGCACTGACAGGAATCCTCCAGGGCCAGCATGACTGCCTTGTGAGAACTGACAGCCTCTTGCGAGAACTCTCCTGTGAGGTGTTATAACCCAACAATCTCCATATGATTACTACCCGTTCTCATTTCCTCCCACCCCAACTTATGCTTTACCGTTCTCCCGTTCCTAATTACCATACGCAGCCAGCACTGCCGTGTTTTGGACTGATTATTCCTTCTCTCTTCCTTCGTATGCTGTACCATTATGCCAGTCCCCATTTCACCTTGTGTTCCACATGAGGACTGGTACTACTATTCCCTATCCAGGTTCCTCTCTTATCCCAGTATGCCTTTTCCTTTACCTCGTGCCAACCGGTTTCCTAGTTACTCCCCTTTGGGGATCCTCTGGCCTTGTAGCATGTCTGTACTTGTATATAAGACCCAGGTGTAGAACCTAGCTCTCCAGCTAGTTCTACGCGAATACCATGTATCTTCTGGCGTTCCCCTCGAGCGGACTTCTATAAGTCTCTAGGCTACTTCGGAGTGCCTACTACTACGTTCTTTGTTAGCTATCAATCTTGG
>JBBPNB010000894.1:0-11164 GCA_038090635.1 Rubroboletus satanas | reverse complement strand
TCTGCGAGCGATACTACAGTGCCTTCTTTACTTGCTTTCCCTCTCGTCCTCCCCTTTCGTATCCACGTCTTTATGGATGGCACATCGATATCTGCATCAGCGACACCCGCTCCGTTCCTCCACGCCTCCAGGAAATCGAACCGGATGCACGGTACCAACGTTTTACTTGGTTGATATCCGATCCCCCTGACTCACACGCTTCACTTTCCCCCACCACAGGCCAACGACCTCGCCCAGCCAATCAATCGACGTTCGTAAGCTTTTTTTGGGGGGGCACTGTCTCATGCTTTGATGGTCACGACAGTGCTCCTGAGGCTTCGGAGATCCCAGAAACGAGCGATCCCGTCGCAAGTGCCCGTCAGAACTTGAAGTGCGCTCAGGGTCGGTGTGAGGGGAGTGTATCGTTGGCGTTGGCGTTCAAGGAAAAGGTCGGTGTGGCGGGGTGCACGAGTGGTCCGGCTGTACTCGCGAGTGAGGGCGAACAGAGGTCGAAGATCGAGGCGGTCTGGTCGGTAGACGACATGGAGAGTCTCGACGTGTTCGTTGTCGGGTGTAACGACCAGATCGAGCGTCGGTCGTTCAGGGGCAGTCTAGAACGACAAAGAAGAAAATGAATAACAAACGTCACCCCTCCCCAGGCGATTTGGGAACAGACAGATGGGCGAGACCATTTCAATAAGGACGGCCCGAGTTCTGTGAGAATGAGGGAGGAAAAGCGCGGACATATGGGCGTTGGAGATGTCGCCTTCCCGCGCAAGAGGGAAGACCGCTGGAGGTCGTCAGCAGAAATGGGTAAAGACCGTGTTTCGCATGCATGCAAACTCAAGCTTCCTCAAGAAAGTACCTACACCGTGCCATGGCATTGCGAGACACATAACACATTGAGCTCAGAAAACGAGGCATATGCATAGGAAAAGATATATATCTAAATCACCGTTCAAAGTACTATATCCTCTGCTATCCCAAACGCCCCAGTGCTAGTGTTCCTGTACAAAACGAAATGCTTGTTCAAACCTGACGCGTCTGATCTCCCAATGTTTCGAGACGAATCACGTCCGGTTCGTGCGCATCCCCTTCCGCAACCTGATCCTGCCCCGAGGCGACATCCACGAATGCAATCCCAGACCCAGCCGCGTTTTGACTGGAAATGGGTTGTGACAACACACCGAATCCAGTATCAAGTCCCTGCCAGCGGCGATGGAGGTCACGATCATACAGCTCTCGCATGCTGATGATGAACCGAGGCATCATGGGCACTATCATTGTGTAAGAAAACAAGTTCATGAAGAGCAGCAAACGTCCGTTTTGTGTAGACCAGCTCGGGATTAAAGTAATGTTGTAAAGCATGTTCCTAGCAGTGCAGAGGAAAACAACCGAGTGGTTAGGGGACTCGAGCATAAGATAGATGGAATAACATGATGGCGACAAACGAGAGGGCGGAAATGTGAGACTTACACAAGGAAATAAATAATTCCATCTCTCGCGAGTTGCTGGATGTACTGATTAGGCTGCCAGTGCTTGGTCACCCTGTACATCCGCACTGACTGCTTCAATGTTTGGATGACAGTGAGAATCCAAAGTATAGCACTGAGAGCAAATCGTAGGATTTCGCCATACATGCTAAGCTTGGGTGAGGTTTCACTCATTGTGTGAGTGCAAATGGTGAAGTCAAGGATTTGAAGTGTTGTGACTGAAGAAAAATGCAGCAGAGGATGATGGCCACCTGCATGAGATTGTTGTGATGCATACAATTCAGCTTGAGCCTTACCTGAGAGGTTTGTATTGGGATTGTAGTAGATGCCTACAAACATGAAGGAAAGAATGACCTGTGTCACATGGATGAACAGGAGGACCCAAAGGATTGGTTTAGATTGGTTCCACATTGCATACACCCGCAGGATCATCACCACTGTAATTGAAATCATGGTCCAGGGAAAGGAATCAGGGGATGCAGCAACTCACAATCAGCAGCATTATAAAATAATGCAAACCCCCAGACAGTTACCAGATATAATATGGTACCTTTGGAATGTCCATATCTCAGACTGATAGTACGGCAGGCAGTAAATCAATATGCTTACACCTATAGAACTGTTATCAATACAGTTTTTGGTTGGAGTTTAGATGCATACATCTACCAGAACATGATTAATGACAGACAAGGTGGAAAGCAGAAATACTGACTCTGACTGGGCCAGGGATAAAGACCACACCAACTGTAAATGTATGTTATCAGCTCAATTAACCTGCAATTTAGCTCTGAACATACCAATGGCACTAAGAGTTGAGCATGGCCATTCATTGTTAATCATATAATTTGATGTGCATTACAGCAACAATAGACCTACAAAACCCAGCAAAGACCAAGATAACGGACCTATGGAATTATCAATTCGGAACACATGCAATGGGTTCCCCTGAGCCTTTATACACACCAGAATATAGATTGTAGAGACCCTGGTCCAGGATCTGCACTTTGGGACTGTCAGAGACCTGGTGCTTGATAATTGTTGCCTCCTTACTTACCCAGACACAGTCCATCTTTGAATATTATCAGATGACGGATATGACGTAGAGAGTGAAATAACTTACCTCGCTCGAAAAGGTGAGGACTGCGGGGTGAGGATTGCCATGGTCACTTCAGAGCGGAGAGGATAGCGTGTACACAAGCATTACTTACGATAATCATATACGACAGCAGTGGCAATAACGACTGTGTTGGTCTATACGGTTAGCCATTGCCTGAGGGTACCGGGTACGAGTGACCATACGGCATACATAGCTATTCATCCTGACGAACTCCAAAGTAGACTGCCAACTGGAGGACATGGCAGGCACGGGAGATACCGCAATGTATGACGGTCAGATAGCAAACAAAGAGCGAGAGCCAAAGAGAAGGAGGTTGCCAATGGTTTGTTCTTTGGTTCTTACTTCGGGAACTTGTTTGGAACGACAAGTGATGTATGATCCTCCAAGGTTCGACGAGCACACCCTGATTCGGAGGGGCGGTGACAGAAGGCGGTACGAGGTCTTTGTTGCTGCACACTCTGAACAGACCCATCGGATGATCGCATATATAGCGCAAATTATTCCCCGGTACCGAGGAATGAACCCCCCCGATAGAGGTTGGGTCTGGGATGGCAGTTTCTGAAAAATTGATTGAGCCAAACGAGACCAAATTTGAGACGCGCCCACGAATGGAAAGGCACGTTGCGAGGATGTCCATATTCCTTTTCGCTTCGAGAGGGCCGGATCATCTGTACGTACACAGTTCGGGTCAGAAAAAAACATATATGCACCGATATCAATGACATTAAGACCGCTTCCCGAAGCGCCACCTTCCACTAGGGATTGAAGGTAACGATCGGACGGAAAGAGCGCGGATATGATTACGATGCAAATGTATAGGTTGCACATAGTGCGCAAAATGGGGATCCGTCGTTGCGCATAGTCACATGTCGCGGTGAGAGGAGCAGGCTACACCCGAAACGACACTCAAAACCAATGTGCGTCAGAGTAACGAAGACGCTAGAATTTGTTGGGGCAGGGCCTACCTACCCGTTTGCTGCAATCCACCCACCCCCTCCGCGTACCGAATTGTCGGTGTCCGTAATCAGACCCATGGGGCACGAACAACCTCGACCATAGCTCCATACACCTGACCCGGCACACAGCCGTATCGCTGGCGGCCCACGCGGCTAAGGGAATCCAGGCGGAGTGAGTAAGAATGGCCGAGCGACGTAAGCAGGGCCAGAGCCTGCACTTAAGTAGCATGGCTAAGTATCTGTCGAAGAGGACTTTTAACAGCGAGACAGGGAGGGAATCTCCGATTCCTGTTCTTCTCCCGCTTGTGAAGGTCACGTAAACAGTAAATTCCCACCTGACCCAACTTGAAGTGTAGATGCGGCTGGAAGCGGTTGTGAAGGGAGTAACCCCATCATCGAGGGCGCCGCAAAACAAGTCCGAATCGGTTTCGCACGTGGCCACCTCTTGTTCTTGGACAACGGTTGACCGTACCGTCAAGGCGTCGATCCGCCCGGGATGGAGATAGGCTTGAGACGCGCCAGGAGGCAATCCAGGGGAAACGGTTGACGAGTCTCGGACGAACTGGCCCACGCAGGCGATTTGGGAATGGACAGATGGGCGAGACAACTTTCTTAGGGACGGGGTTCGGCGAGGATGGGGGGGTTGGAGATGAGTCGCCTTCCCGCTGAAAAGGAAGACAACTGAGGTCGCCAGCGTGAACGAATGCTGCGACGTGCCTCGCTGTCTAATTCTTTTCCCGGATCTCTATGCTTATGCAGGAACGATTATGTAACTATCTATTTCTTTTTGCGCTATATATCGACTCCTGTTCAAAGACCTGACGGAAGCCGCAGCAGACAGGCTTTGTTGAACTCAGCCCGTGGTCGGTTTTTCCTCGTTCTCGTGACCTCACCCAGTATTCTAGTGCACTTTCGTGAGTCTCCTGACTCCTGTGTGTCCTGTGGTCGCATACCCAGGAAATAAAACCGGGATCGGGTCGTTTTGTCATGATCATCCTCGAAAGGTTGTGCACCTTATATTCCCGCTTTCTTACTTGCTCTCGCAGCCAGTGTCGGCCTCGTCAAGGGAACGGTTCGCCACGCTATTCAACATTTTTCGGTGTGCTATATACATTCTACTAGGCCCATGTACCAGCTGTACTGACCCAGGGAAGTCACTATGACTCCCAATAGCGCGCAGCAAAAGAACCAAAATACGGGACACCCGATGTTGACGTTCGAGATATGGATCATCTATGCCATCAGTGCGATCGACTAGGGAGCGAATACGAAACCGAGAGCGGACATGTATGCAAATGCCAAGAGGACAACAGCTACGCGAGACGCTAGGATGGAACCCCAACGTGAATTGTTCACTCACTGGCAAGCAAACACGGCGGGATCGTGACTCGCGAGTGATCGATCGATGTACTTTCCGAAGCTGACAGTGGGTCCGTCGTGTACGTTCCTGTTCGTGAGTCGACGTTTATCAGACAGCTATACCAGACGGCGTCGGCTCAATAAAACCCATATGTATCATTTGGTCACGGGAATCGACGAAATGGTCGTATCTTCTCCAGCGTTTTCCTGGTTGGAGGGGTTGGGTAGACATTCCTAGATTGGTATTACCCACTGCGACCCTCCTCCCTGCGGAGGTCCAAATCGGGCATCGATATTCATTCTTCCCGCCCGGTGCATGTACTTGGGAGCAGACTTGACCTCGTCTGAGAAGTCGGAGGATATCGCACTCGTCCACATCCCCACCCAGCGCTGTCAGCCCGAGCTGGCTAATGTGGCGCCGCGGCCCGCTCAGTTGAGTTTGGATCTTGTGTAACGTCGCTGGTTTCACTGCCCATCCTGCGTCCAAAGCCAACCTTGCCGAGAGCACGAACAAACGAACGAGACATGTTTCTTCGCGTGCACTGGCGCGCGTGGTGGGAACAGGGAATCCTTGAATGCTCGGGCTCATGCGGCCGTGACGCCTACCCCATTTACTTGGCGCTCGGAGCCTTTGGTTGTATCATATGCGCTGTTGTGGCCCTCGAAGAAGGTGAGCAACTTGCTGGTTTCTACAAGAGGCCTGCATAGGTCGTGAACATGTCTGCAGCGGGCCAGAGCCAAATCACAGGGGTATCGAGACACCAGGTACCTCCATTGTGCAGCGGTGCCCGGGAGATCTAGCCACGATACATGGAGGTCAGAAGACGAGGCATATCGTATTGCTTGGGAGAAACAGAAACATCCGAGACGTCGAGTCACGATTCAAAAGTAGTACATCCTCGGACCTCTACGAATTCATCCATGCCCCAGTGCTCGCGTTCGTCCTCCGTAGCTGACACCCACAATCCGCCTTCAAACCTGATGCGGATTATCTCCCAATATTTTGAGTTGAATCGCGTCCGATTCGTCCTCTTCCGCAACTAGATCCTGCCCCGAGGCGGTAACCACGAATGCAAGCCCAGACTCGGACGTGGCCGCGTTTCGACTTGAAATGGGTTGCGACAACACACCGAATCCAGTGTCGAGTCCCTGCCAGCGTTGTTGGAGGTTACGATCATACAGCTCTCGTATGCTGATGATGAACCGAGGCATCATGGGACATATCATCGTGTAAGCAAATATGTTCACGAAGACCAGCAAATCTCCGCCTTGTGTAGACCCGTATCGAATCAAAATACTGTTGCAGAGCACGTTCCTAGCAGTGCAGAGGAAAATAACCGAGTGGTTAGGTTGGGGCGCAAGTACTCGAGCATAAGATGAATGGAATAGCGTAATGCGGCGACAAACGAGAGGGCGGAAATGCGAGACTTACACAAGGAAATAAACAATTCCATCTCTCACGAGTTGCTGCATGTACCGATTAGGCTGCCAGTGCTCGGTCGTCCTGTACATCCGCACTGACTGCTTCAAGGTTTGGATGACAGTGAGAACCAAAAGTATAGCACTGAGAGCAAATCGTAGGATTTCGCCACACAAGCTAAGTGCAGATAAGCTTTCATCTATTGTGTAAGTGCAAATGGAGATGTCGAGGATTTGAACTGTTGCGACTGGATAAAGAATGCGGCAGAGGATGATGGCCACCTGCATGAGATTGTCGTGATGCATACAACTTAGCTCGAGACTCACCCGAAAGATGGGTATTGGGATTGTAGTAGATGCCTGCAAATGCAAGGGAAACAATGACCTGTGTCATATAGATGAACAGAAGGACCCAAAGGACTGGTTTGGATCGATTCCAAATTGCATACACCCGCAGGATCATTACCACTGCAGTTGAAATCACAGTGCAGGGAAAGGGATCAGGGAGGTGAGCAGCTTACCATCACCAATATTATAAAATAATGCGAATGCCCAGACAGCTACCATTTCTATTGCGATACCTTTGGAATGTCCGTGTCTCACACTGATAGTGTGGCAGGCAGTAAACCAATAAGCTTACACCTATAGAGCTATTATCAATATAGTTTTTAGTCGGAATTTAGATGCACACATCTACGAGAACGTGATTGGTAATGACAGACAAGGTGGACAGCAGAAATACTGACTCTGACTGGGCCAGGAACAAAGACCACACCAGCTGTCAATGTATGTTATCAGCTCAATTAATCCACAATTCAGCTCGGAACATACCAAAGGCGCTAAGAGTTGAGTATGGAGATTCATTGTTAATCATATAATTTGATATGCATCACAGCAACAATGGACCTACAAAACCCAGCAAAGACCAAGATAGCGGACCTGGTATGGAATTATCAATTCGGAACACATACGATGGGTTCCCTTGAGCCTTTATACACACCAAAATATAGATTGTAGAGATCTTGGACCAGGATCTGCACTGTGGGACTGTCAGGGGCCTAGTGCTTGATAATCGTTTCTTCCTTACCCAAACATATTCTATCTTTGAATATTGTCAGCCGACAAATATTACGTGGAAAGTAAACTAACATACCTCGCTCGGAAAGGCGAGGACTGCGGGGTGAGGATTCCCGTGGTCACTTCAGAGCGAAAAAGATAGCGTGCACACAAACATCACTCACGGTAATCGTATACGACAGCAGCGACCATGATAACTGGGTTGGTCCATAAGATTAGTCATTGACCGGAGGGATGAGCGACCGGCGTACTGGTTGCATATTGATTCGTCCGGATGAATTCCAAAGTAGACAGCAAATCGGAGGACATGAAAGCTAGCAATGTATGACAGCTTAACAACGAACAAAGGAGAGGGAGGTTTGCAATGGTTCGGTCTTGGTTTCGCCTGGCCGTTATATCTTTTACCCGGTGTATCAAATATTCGCTTGAGGGATCAAGATACTTTTGGAACGAATGATTTGTACGGCCCTCCAACGTTCGATGAACACGCGATACAGCCTGGTAGAGAAGGCGGATTGACGGTTGAGGTCTCGGATGAACTCGCCCACATGACATTATACGCCTTTCCCGCTACGGTAGTAGGGGGTTTTGAATTTTACGAGGTTTCACGTGCCCCAGTTAGTTTTCATTTCGCCTCGTTTCGACGTTGATATTCGTCTAGACTTACGTTTTCCTCTGTTATGGGTTACCCATTCTCCCTTTCTACTCGCCATCATGTCGTATGCGTCACCACCGTCGTCTCGTCGCCAAACGGGGCGAGAATTCTGTAACCTGTTTGAGCGATCTGTCATTTCTTAGGCGGTCACGGAACGTTTTGACACCAGATTTGAAATGGCCGATTCGAATACTTATGGGCCATGGCGTCTTCAACGACCAGCTTGTTGAGATTAGAATCTCTCTGTGTTGATGATCCTTGTGTTCCCCCCGCGGGATGTGTACTTTGATGCCAGATTCTAGCCAGGGCCGATCAGCTCTCGCTTAGCAGATAGAGTCAAGATCGTAACAATAGCATGCGAAAGCATCCGATGAAAATGGCGGGCGCCGGATGCGGGGCAGTCTCGGTTGAGATGTCATCGCATTCAATACAAAAAGACAGAACCTCGGTGTTTGAAATCAGAGTCTATTTTTTTTTTCGAACAAGAATCCGCGCGAGAAGCACCTCCCAAGTAGACGACGTCCTGACAGCAGGTACCCGAGCAAAATGTTGCCTCCGACCCTTCAGAGTCCGACCGTGCCCAAGAACGTCCGGGAACGAGACTATGGCATCCACGACTTACAGCGTGTACCTGAAATCAGGCGCACGATCACCCAAGTCTCTCAATTCCTGGATCGTCAATTCCAGCTTTTCCCCTCGCTCAGTCCGCTGCAGATGTGCCTGGTCCCTCGCGTCGTTGATACGCTTGTACGAAACGACCAAGATGGGAACGACGATCAATCCAATGCCGACGAACATCAGTTCCAGGCCGTCTGCAAGAGAATGCATCAATGACCACGAAGAACGGTCGAAAAAATAACACGACTTACGCCCAAGGATGTATCGTGGTGAATCCTGCGATCGATAGATGTTCGCCGCGATAGCTCCACCAAAGTTGCCGAAACCGATATGGAACGCCATACCTACAGCGCGCTTATATTGACCAGCGAGGTTGTTGCCCAGCCTACTCAAAATACTCGGCTGGTTGCAGTCCCAATATGGAAACCGGCACTTACCATGAAACCACACCAGGGAATGAAGCATAACTTCCAATAACGATTAAGAAAGTCCCAAAGTACTTGGCGCCGTTTGAAGTATTTGATATGTTGATACAGTACCCAATGATGAGCAACAGGAGGCCAGCATAGATGAACGCTGAACGAATCTTGAGTTTATCCGAGTAGTATGCCCAGATCATAAGGACGATTGCTAGATAGATGTGTAACTGGTCAAGTAGAGATGAATTCACTGAGAAACTCACAGGCAACGATGTATGGTGGGACGGTAAGGAGTTGACTGATAGCAGTAGTGTAGCCGAAGCTGTGATCCAATATTAAGCACCAGTAATAGAGAAGAACTATGATTACGAACTTGTTGATAATCGTTCTATGCATAAGGCAGAAATATTCATGAGGACCAGCAGACCAACAGGAAATAACTTACGGAAGGAAAAAGGTGATACCATACACTACGTCAGAATGGTGAACCCCGCACTACCGACTATGAGAGCGTAAGCATTACGTACGAGGCGTAACGATCGACATGTAGACAAGCAGGTGCAGAAAGACCTGCCAATCTGTAAAGGGAGCTAAAATATGGCGGAGGGAAAAACGCTCTTCCTCTCCAACGGTCGAGTTGTCATATCCTGGCATGCGTCAGTCTATGCGCACCTCAAGGAACTGGGACAACACACTATTCCTCCATATAAGGTACGCACGTTCTTCCGGCGTCAGGAAGGTGGCAGTCGACGGGAAATCAACGATCACTGACAAAAGCATTGAAACGGAATCCTGATGATCAAAAGAGTCCTGAGCTCACTGAAGAAAGCAATAAGCGCAACAACCACAGTCACCAGTCCTTCAATAATCTGTTCAAGTGGCTGTCAGAATAATAATCACGGTACTCGGACGTAACTCACAAATATCCACGACCAACCCTCCAAATTTCCTACTCCTCCCATGTAACCTATCCCAAACGCAAGGAGGCCAGAAAAGGCACCTTAAATTACGTTTTAGGATAGGACAGCATGAGAAAGTCTGTATCTTCTTTACCTGCTATTGTTGCTGCTCCAAAGAAAAGACCAATGCGGTACTGAAGCATGTGTCTTGGGTACCATAATGTGAGGCTATGGCGCGCACATTAGTCCGCAAATAACACATCAGGACACCACGCACTAATATACAACACCAGGGAAAAAGCCTGCTTCGGCGACGCCAAGACATAATCGTACACCAACCAATTGAGGGTATCTGCAGGCCACACATTTCTCAACCTCGAGATATGGCAACAATAAACGAGCATTACGTTGACACGAGACCCATCAGCGTCCTGGAATGGGATGAGTACCGCGCCCAAGTTATGCAACAACAAAGCTACGTACATGACAGCGCCCCACAAAACCTGAGCGTCATCAGCTAACCAGTGCCGGAGGGTCAAGGCGCTCAACTCACCATGATGCCAGGAAGCCATCTTACGTCCCTCGTGCATCAGCAACACCTATGGCTACCTTAGACTAGCTTACCTCGATGGACGAAATACCTTCAAAACGAGGCTGAAGAGCGGCATGAGCTCGGCAAGTAAGTTCGGTAACACGGTACTCACTTGGCGGGACATTCAAACACACAATACGACTATAGGGAAATAATTGAGGCGCGAGCTTAGAGATAAGCGCAGAGCACATACGATGAAAAACATGGTCTGCGACTCGAATTAGCAAAGGGACCTGTACAAGAAAGAAGAAATGACGCACGAGGGCAATGTTGTATTTATCGCCAGTGAGGTAGAGCTGCGTCAAGAGACCATCGAGTTTGGCGTTTCCTTGGTCAAAGTGAGTCTGCTAAAGTAGAGCATATACACCGAATGACAAGCAAACGCACCAATATTGCCTGCCGAATCGCAATAAAAACAACAAAGCATCCGTCTCAGTTTGGGAATCCAGCTGAACCTGTCTGACCTACCTCGGTCCATGAACGAAAGAAGATACATCAAACTTAAAATTGGCATCAAACGTAGATCGACCTTGCGCCAAAGTCGTTTCTCATCCTCGAGACTGAGTGCACGAGATGTATCA
>JBBPNB010000893.1:0-11167 GCA_038090635.1 Rubroboletus satanas | reverse complement strand
ATCGTTCAACTAAAAAACGAAAGCGTGCTCTCATCGGAATCGTGAGCACAGAAACGACAAACTCGTAACGAGTCTCGAAAACAAAAAGAAAAAAGACTCTCGAGGCAGAATTTAAAAAAAAAAATCAATGCGAGGACATTACACATCATACAAGTACTCTAGCGTTATACCTGCCATTTTCGCGCGTGAACCAAAGGTGACAAGAAAAGAGAGCCAGCACTCTGCGTGTGCTTGTGTGTCTGGGAAGATACCAAACGACGATCGCGGTGCTTCATACCACCGCTCGGTATCGACGTACTCGATGGTCGCAAGAGAGTAAACGGATACGGGTTCTGAACGCTCGCATTCGCGGGAGACGGTGACGACGAACCGGTAGGTGTCACCAAAGTCGTCGTCGTGGGAGGACGACCGAGATGGCTTCGACTCCAGGATGGAAGTCGCCTACTCGATCGGGACTCGGTCGCGTTCGACGACAGTTTTTGGACCCTAGCAGCGACGCTTCCGAGCCCATGTGAATTAACCGCCGTATATGAAAAACTCTGTGCTCTTGTCGGTGCGTGCGGCGGGTGAAGATCGCTCGGAGAAGCATGGCTCGGGTCATGGTTGACCATGGGCAACCGAAGATCAACAGAAGCGGTGCGGTGACTGAACGTGTGCTTATCACCTTCGCGGGTACGATTTAAAAGGTGACTCGGCTCGACGCGCCGAGCGAGAGAAGAAGTGGCGGCGGCGGGGGAGGATGGGTCCCGCCATAAAAGGGCGTTCGATATACGAGGGGAATGTGTACGCTGACGAGGGAACGAGATGCCGATATGAATGCCTTTTTGGACGCGCGTTGATGTGGGAAGCGGTGCTTCGTTTTCATCGACGTGCGCGCCGCGAGAGGCAAACGGTAATAGCTTGGGTTTTTCCCGTCTTGTCTTCTTGGTCGTGGTGTGTTGGACACTGGACTTTGGACGTCTCGGCGATGATGGGACGCTGGTGTTGATGATTGTGTTGGGCTGGTTGAGATCGCTGAACGGCGTCCATTGTTCCAAGGGTGCCATCTGTGGGCTGGGAGGGGTAGAAGGACCGGAAACCCGAGGGTGACGGCACGCCGAGCAACCACTGCGGAACCCAGACACGGAATGCAGTCGTCGTGATACGACAACGCTAGTGTCCTCGGAATCCGGGGTACCTAGCCTGCCAACCTGGCAAAATTCATATCTGGCGTCAGAACGGCGTTCGTTTGGGTCCGGAAGAGCATGCGCGCACTCCTGCGCCGAATCGAGAACGCTAGACAGAGATGACGATGGCGATGGGGGTGTTGACGAGGATGGTTCTCTGTCCTGGCTCTCGCTGGGCGAATTTGAGCTGACCCATTTCATCCGGAGACGAGGGTGGGATGTGCATTTGAGATTGGGACTGCTTGAAGCGGGAGGCTCGTCTGTAATCCCCGCCAGGTCAAGGGCGAGTCTGTGGAGGCCTCCTGAGCTGTGCCGATAATCTGGATCGAGAAGCCTCCAATCTCGTAGCTTACGCAACACCGAGGGTAGAACGGACGTATCGATTTGCTCGACGGAACCGTCCGCACGGCCCTGTTGGAGAGCATCGCAGATGGAAAAGAGGAACGCAGGTGGGAACGGGGAGGCACGAGACGTTGGTTGCGAGTTGAGATAGGTGGGTAGTAGTACGAGCAGACGGTCGAAAACTTGTTTGCCCCTGAGTGACAGCTGTGCGTGGCGAGAGGGATATTCCCTAACGGATTCCTTCCCCAGCGATGGAAAACAGGCTTGATGTTCGAGTGGGCATTCAGTCATGATGTTCGTGAAATCTGGCGAGCGCTTCATGGAACAGCGGGGAGGTCACCAGTAAGCAAGAGTAAGACAATGTTTCGGTCGTGAATAAAAGAGTGGTAGAAACATGGCGTACTAATCCGACACGGATATTCCAATGTCGGACCCGGGTAGAATAGAAATTTTTGATGTGGGGAATGCCAATCACTGAAGGAAGACTCACCAGGTGAAGGCACTGGCTTTCGCCGAGTCTCATTGTGCAGGCTTACAAATTCCGGAGGGGCTGCTGGTGGTCGAAATCGTTAGCTAGTGATTCCGCAGGCTCCGAAAAGCGCTGTTACCTCGATGTCTTTCTCTACAATCTTTCCATCTCAGAGTCTGCGCAGGCTGGGGGAGGCGAAGAACAGGCGGCGTGCTGCATCCGTTCCGAGTACGCTTAGGTTTATTGCCGAATAGCATTCGTAAACTTAGGCGATGATTTAGCAAAATAACCTGACCGCATCCTCGCAGCCGCCAAACTACCCGAAGAAAGAGGAGGATTTATTCTTCATTTGGATGTGCTCACACCTTTCCAACAATGAAAAGGCTCAGTATGAGTTTATCCTTGTGCCCAAACCGCGGCGCAGTCTGACTTTTTTCTATCCAGGATACTGTTACTTGTCAGTGCAAGTCTGAGGTGTTGGATTGTGGCCCCAATCCCGATGAGTAGTTCATCCACGCTATCATTCTGATACCCAAGAGTAATCTCGTAACCTCTAACTTGATGATTAGTTGTGTCGTCAGGCCCTTTTTCTCCGGAAGATGGTTTCCTTTGTCTGTTGTTCCTGTATCCCCGTGGTTCATGGTGAATCCTTCGAGGTTAATGGTGGGGTTCACGGTCGCGTCCATCCCCGACGGACCTCACGCATGCGTCTCTCGTCTTCTTTACGAGAGGCCCGTGATCGGCGGTACCTTCGTTCAGCTAGCGACGGCATCTCCCGACCGATTCGGCCGAATAAATTGAAGAAAGGCTTCCGGATTTCCTCCCTTTCTACTACTCCTTATCAACCAGTCATTAATATTAGATGATCACATTAATAGGTGCAAGTCCAAGGAACCATACTCACAGGGCAGACGGTATCATCACTCTGAAGCAGGTTACCCGACGGACACGCATGGTGAGCAGTGTTGATAATGACTGTAAGTTATCGAGGAAGACTGACCTATCCAACTGGCAGCCCAATTACGTTGGAGCCGCTGTGTAAGAAGGGAGACGTTGTGTAAGTAGAAGAGGACAGCAAATCAAGTTTCCATCAAGACTGGCTTCAATCGGGCGTACAGCATCTTCTGGAAGCACGTTACGTATCGCTTGTGGGTGTTGAGCTTGGTCAATGTCGAATGTCTCGTCATACCAAGTCTATGATGTGATCGGTAACCTCCGTTGGATTTCGGTACCAGGTAATCATGTACCGTGGTTTGCAGTCGGGCGTTTCGGGAGGAACAAAGTGAACTCCTCGCGCTCAGTGGTCTTTGCTTGTCGCAGTAATGGAGAGTCACTTGCATGGTGGATTACATAAGCCATAAATGAAACTTCGGGGTCCGTGTGCAAGTTGAATCTGCGGCTGGCGTTTCGGTGTCTTGTTGAGTTTGGAGAATTTCCGTCCGGCGCGTAACTGACATTGGCTCTCGCAAAATAGAGAATTCAAGGTTCGTCTTCTAGCACTTTCGATGATTCGAAGAACGATTTACGAAGAATGGAAGAGCCCTCTTGCCAGTTCTTTCTGCATATTGACGTCTACACTAATGACGGTCTGGTCAACGTTGGCGATGGTTTTACTTCACCGTGATACACGCACCAGTGAGCATCCGCCACCGGGCTCATGAATTCAATAGATCTGGCGGCCACAGAGCGAAATTCATGCGAACGGTGCGTGCCGGACTCTTGTGAATTGACGAGCGGGTGGTCAGCCGGGTTCTCACATGGAGACCGCTATGCAAGGGTGGAAACTTTGGCAGGGCGATCAGACTTCCAGGAATCCCGTAGGCTGACCTTCTTGTAAATTCTTTGGATGTTTATCTCGATGGGTGCACCGCGACTTCGCCCCAGGAACCATCAACGCAACAGATCGCTGCGGTTGCGTGCATCAGGAAATTGCTTGCGTGTACGGCCATGTCGTGCCCGTCTGCTTTGCGGTTCTCGGTCCCCCCTCTGTCAGACCATTTAGGCGCACGATTCAGTCGTGTCATGTCATGTCCCTCTTCGTTGACCCCGTATCCAGGTGGGGATGCGTCCTTGCCGCTGCACCACAGAGGTGGCTTGCGTGAAAGGACGTTGCTTCTAACCGTCAGGAACGTTAATATTGCAGGCCAGGTGTAATAGTAACTTTATCTTTGGATGTTATGTAACAGCAGGCGACTGGACTAATCGTCCATACCCTTCAAATTCGAAGTAGCAGAAGAGACGCGAAGTGGAAAGTCACACTCTTTCCTCGGACTCGGTCATCCACTATTTTAGCTTCACCCCGTACAAGTCGAACTCATCCGATCTCCCCCACCCGTCGTTCGTTTGGCACTGAACACTATCGCGAGGTGTGCAGTGACGCATTGATGCGAATTGTCTCGCTGATCGATATTATGACAGTTTCCATCGCGTGCACGAATATCTGGGCGAAATGCCCCCCTTTGATTCCAGCAAGATCATCCTCCCAGTGTTTGCAGGACAGGGAACGACAAGAACGAGTTTGAGACATGCAGCTGATCAGGCAATCCGCGACGCGGACTCTCCCGCAGGTTCTCTCCTCCTCTCTTCATGCTTAGACGTCTTCCTCGCAGAACTCGCCGCTTTGTCTCCGGAGGAGCTCGATCAGAGTGGTATATGCCCGTCTGATTTTGATCATCCTCGTCGCTTGCTTACTCCCGACCCTAAATACCTCCGAAATCATATCATCTCTGCAATGTTTCTCTTCCTCGCACAGGTAATACGCTATCAGTCCTACGTTCAGACCACCTCTCGCTCTCTCCTTGGTCCTCTCAAAGCCAACATCGACCACGCCGCCGGAGTTCTGGGTTTCTCTTCTGGCATATTCCCTGCTTGCGTTGTTGCTGCGTCCCGTAACCCACTTTCCTATATCACCACCGCAGTCGAAATTTCCCGTTTGGTATTTTGGATCTCCTTGCGTGTCTTACAGTTTACGAGGAAGTTACTCAAGGAGAAACCCGTGGATGCCACCCTTCCTTGGAGTGTGGCGTGCTTTGGTTTGACGAAAACCGGCGTCGAACAGCATATCGCCCGATTTGAACAAAAGGTTAGTTGGGGGTCATATCTCCCCTCCCTATCATTCATTTGATTCCTTTAGTATTGTCGCGTTCCCTCGCTTCGCGTGTCAGCGGTCCTTGATGAAAGGAACGTGACGGTTTCAGCTCGACCGGACCTGTTGGTCAGGTTTTCGACCTTCGTATCTCGACATTGCACTGTACATGCCACAACGGTCGATGCACTTTATCACTCGGACCTGCATCTCCCAGATACTCGAGACCAGATTTCGGCAGACATCCACAAGCGAAACATCAGATTTCCGGATTACCAAGATCTCCTCTGTCCCTTGAGATCCACGATATCTGGAGATACAGTTGGGCCTAGTTCCGCTTACCCTTCACTCATCGACCTGGTGATCGATATGGTCCTTGTTCATCCTGTGAACTGGGATCTCGTTGCGAAGAAAGTGGCGTCTGTCATTCCAGCCGACGTGGGACTTTTGGCTATCAATATCGGTCCCGGACCAAGTACTCTCCGAGCTCTGGAGAGAGTCGTGCCTGAGTGCGTCCTGCGTTGCATCGACGCGACTTCGGATACACGCGAAGAAGCCTCTCCCACCCCTGCAAAGCAAGAGCCTATCGCAATCATTGGCATGGCAGTTCATACACCCGGCGCTGCCAACACCGCTCAGTTATGGGACGTACTGGAAAGAGGTATCAATACCGTTTCAAAGGTTAGCGTGGCTGATACTTACCTTTAGGATGACTGATACATCTATCTAGATTCCGGATGATCGTTTTAAACTTCCTTTGCATACCGCGGCGGATGTTGGACCATCTCCTTGCGAGATAAAGGTCGACACTGGCAACTTCATGAGCGATTTTGCCGATTTCGATCACAAGTTTTTCAAGATCTCTCCACGAGAGGCGAGAAGCATGGATCCCCAACAGCGTGTGCTGCTGCACACGGCTTACGAAGCTCTCGAGAGTGCGGGGTATGTTCCTGATGCAACACCTTGTTTTCGGCGTGCCACGTTCGGCTGCTATATCGGAGCAGCGACACAAGACTATGCTGAAAATCTCGCCAACAACATTGACATTCACTATAGCACTGGTGGGTCTTTATTTGACGCTATCTGGACGAACGGAACTGTTAGACGTTATCCCAAGGCACATTGAAGGCGTTCCTGAGCGGTCGCATATCATATGCCATGCAGTTTGGGGGTCCTTCGGTCGTGGTGGACACTGCGTGCTCGTCTTCGATTGTGGCCATCCATCAGGCGTGCCGAGCTTTGATGATGAAAGATTGTGATGCGGCCCTCGCCGGTGGCGTCAACATCATGACCAGTCCCAAGGTACGTACATAATGCATCATCTGGTAGCATCAGAATAACGTATGGTACAGATGTTCGTTGGCTTAGCACGGGGCCACTTTTTGGCCCCCTCAGGTCAGTGTAAAGCCTTTGATGCATCTGCCGATGGCTATTCCAGGGGAGAGGGTTGCTGTTTGTTCGTCCTAAAGCGATTGAGTGACGCTATAGCGGAAAATGACCAGATCATGGGTGTTATTCGTGGCGTTGAACTTAATCAGAGTGGCCTGGCGCCGTCGATCACCAATCCCCACAGCCCTACGCAGGCTGATCTCCTCAAGACACTCCTCGAGCATTCTGGCATCTGTCCGACTCGCGTCAGCGTTGTCGAAGCCCACGGCACTGGAACTGAAGCAGGTGACTCATGCGAGCTTGCGAGCATCCGTTCGGTTCTTTCGCAGGGACGACCGCGGGACAATATTCTTCATGTTACGTCGATCAAGGCCAATATCGGTCACCTCGAAGCGGCCTCTGGGGCTGTAGGGCTCTGCAAGCTTTTGTTGATGTTACGACATAACGTCATTCCGGCTCAGATCTCCTTGAAGACACTCCATCCGCTCATCGCCCCTATGGACGTTGACAACACGGTCATTGATACACTCCCAGCTCCTTGGGTCGCTGAATCCACCCCTCGAGTTGCTGTGCTCAACAACTTTGGCGCAGCTGGCTCGAACGGAGCGTTGATGCTCGAGGAGTATGTAAAGCCCAGTCGTCCTGCTGGAACTTCATCGTTCGTATTTGGCATATCGGCCAAGTCGGCCGGAGCACTTGAAAATCTCCGCTCGCGGTATATCCAGTGGCTTGGCGACGCTCGGAACCACGACGTACCTTTTGGCGACATTGCCTACACTGCTACCGCTCGCCGCCAACGCTATCCTTTCCGATTGACGGTCACTGCGAGGGACAAGGACCAGCTCATGCGAGCGCTCGACGCTACGTTCGTCACCCACGTCGAGCGGCGCAGGGGTCAGGTGATCTTCGTTTTCCCTGGACAAGGAAGTCAATATCTCGATATGGGGGCTTCCCTTTACGCCACGTTGCCAATCTTCCGGAGATGTATTGATCGATGTCAACGCTGCCTCCTGTCTCTCGGGTATCCTGGTATCCTCCCCATTATCTCGTCAGAGACTTGTGGCTATGTTTTCGGGGCGGACGAGGAATTCGGGGCTTATCAGTGCGCTCTACTCGCCGTTGAATTCGCTCTCGCTACTCTGTGGAGGCATTGGGGAGTGGTTCCCGCCGGCGTCATCGGGCAAAGGTGAGTTGTCGACTTGCATTTATTTTATGCCGACCTATGCCGAGTGCCGGATTCAGTCTAGGAGAGTATGCTGCAATGGTGGCGGCCGACGTCCTGACAATCGAGACTGCACTCTCCATAGTGGCAAAAAGGGCTCGTTTAATGTCTCAGGCTTGCGCCATTGGGAAAACGGGGATGATTTCCATCAGCCTTCCGTCCGCACAGGTGCAAGAAATTCTGACGACCCACGACTCGTTTTCGAACGTGACTGTTGCGTGCGTGAACACAGAGTCCTCTTGTGTGGTCTCGGGCCCCGTTGAAGACCTACGCACGTTCGCGAACCATCTGACGCTCACTTTCGGTTGCAAGACTGTCACTCTCAAGGTTCAACTCGGCTTCCATTCTTCTGCCATGGATCCAATTCTGGACGATCTCAGGGATCACGTCGCGACACTCCCGATCCATCCCCCGTCTATCCCCATCGCATCTAATGTATACGGGACTGTCGTTCCTGCGGGTGACGGTTCGACGTTTCAAGCCGACTACTTTGTAAAGCACTGTCGTCGGCCTGTTCTATTTGCCCGGGGTCTGCGAGAACTTGACCAATACGTGGATCCCTCCCAAATTGATGCATGGATAGACGTTGGGCCGCATGCAATCTGTTTGCCTATGATCGAGACGACGTTGTCGCCGTCCCGGGAGACATTGTGTCTTCCATCGATGCTCAAAGAAATTCCATCGTGGGACTCGCTAACGAGTAGCTTGGCCCTGCTTTACCGAACCGCTGTTCCTGTGGATTGGCGACGCGTGTTCGAGGAACGCGCTGCTTGTTCTTGCGTTGATTTGCCATTGTATCCGTTCGACTCGCAGAAGTTCTGGGTGCCTTATAGCAATCGTGCTGTTCAGGCTACGCCGGAGCCGACACTCCAGCCTCAGACCCCCGACCACCCCATGTTGTCCTCGTGGTCTCAGTACCCGTCTCGACAAAATGGCAATGCGGCCATCTTTGAAACGCCTATCAAGTGTCTGGCGAGATATATAGAAGGGCACAAAGTCGGTGGTCATGCGCTGTGCCCCGCGTCCGTGTACCTGGAACAAGCGCTCGCTGGCGCAGTCATCGCGCAACGCTACATGGAATTGGATTTCGGCAGGAGCATGCCCGTATTACGTGCCGTGGAGTTTTCTCGTCCCCTCGTGCTTCACCGGGAGGTCCATCTGATCATTCGTACACACGTTACCGTGCACGAGGACGGGACAGGTTCTTTCAACATCACGTCAAGATTAGAGTCATCGCGCGAAGAAACCGTTCACGTACATGGCGATTTGCGGTTTTCTTCCATCCGAGAGACGACGTCGAATCTCGCTCTCGAACTCCCTGGTCACCCTCAGCGTGCGGTGGTTCTCACGTGCCAGGAGGGAACACCAGAGGTGTTTAGTACCCATACTGCGTACGAGGTCGTCTTCCCGCGCGTCGTGGACTACGCCAAGGACTATCATACGATCCAATCCCTCACTGTCAGTGGGGACGGCGCCTCTGGTATCGCCCGTATTGCTCTGTCTGGTTCATTGGGTGTACAACCTGTCTTTCTCGATACGCTGTTGCATGTCGCGGGTTTCATGGTCAACATGCGAGGGGACGTCTCGGACGCGTATATATGCAGTGGTGTCGGCTTACTCAGGGTACTACGTGATCTGGTCGACGACAAACTGCCTTGTACCGTTTATTGCACCAACAACCGGATCTCTTCGCGCGACTTTCTCACTGCAGACGTATTAGCTGTCCAGGAATGCGACCCGCCCGTCGTCGTCGCGCAGCTTCAAGGCGCACAGTTCTGTAGGGTCCGGCTGACAAGCCTTCATCGCGGCCTGGCCATTGCAGCGGATCCAAGGGGGACCCGAAATCGGATGCGCACCAATTCCAATTCGATCGTCACACCCTCTTCTCCCCGTAGTGTCATCTTTGCTCGTTCCCGTTCCAACACCCATAGTACCATGTTTTGCGGCACTGGCCCTGGTATCGACAAAATGGACGTCAACGACGTGGACGGATTGTATACGAGTTGCAGTGGGCCGCCTTCGCCGCAAACGTTGGTCTCGGAGAGCGGGGACATGTTTGAAAAGCCTCTTTCGTGCGTAGACGGGGAGCGTATTCGTAAGATCATGGCCGAGGTCCTGGGGATCGCGGACAGTGAGGAGGTCAAAGACGACGCTGATCTTGGATCTCTCGGTCTGGATTCTTTAGGATCCATTGAGGCGCAGCAGGCGTTGAGGGTTGCGTTGAACAGACCGATTCCGCATAACATCTTCACCAAGTGTCCCACACTCTCAGCGCTTTGCGACTTCCTGGACGACGGAAACAACGTTTCGGACGTCAAGACCTACGATGGGGAATCTCTGGTCTGGCACCATTACCCATCCGACGTCGCTCTTGTCCCGTTGCAAGAGTGTCCGGATAGTTTGCACACTCCGCTTTACCTCGTGCATGATGGAAGTGGTCTTATCAGTCACTACGAGCGTCTCTTGCCTTTGCACCGCGATGTGTGGGGGATCAGCAACCCTCGTTTATTTTGTGACGAACAGTGGGAGACGCTCGAGGAGATGGCTCACGCGTATGCGCTAGCGATCGAGCGACATGCAAACGATGCCCCTTTGGTGCTCGGAGGTCCGGACAAGTTTTTAATTTACATCTGTGTGGTATGTCGCCTGACGCCGATGTATTTCTTCCACAGGCTGGTCCTTTGGAGGCGTCGTCGCGTTTGAAATCGCCCGGATTCTCGTCTCTCGCGGTGCCAAGGTGAAAGGCGTCGTCTTAATCGATTCACCTCCACCATCGGCACCGCCCTTGTTGTCGGACACCATCATCCATCATCTCCTTCGAGATCAGGATTCTTCGATGACGGCGCTGGTCATGCAGCAATTCAAACAGAGCACGGCGCTCTTGGACAAGTACATACCCAGCGCACACGACTTGGCGATCTCGCTCGCATTCTTGCGCTGTACTGCGGGGTTCTGTCCTGATGGCATGGCGGACGTTGCTGCGTGGTTCCGCCGGCGTGAACGTGAGCAGGTTGACCTGGTCGTAGGACCTTGGGAAGATTTGGTTGGACGGCCGATCCCGGTTTGGGACGTACGTGGGCATCACTTTGAGCCTTTTGAGCCTGTACATGTGTGTCTGCACTTTTGTTTTTTCCTCGTGTGTGCGTGGTATTGATGGAGTGCGTAGGTCGAGGACACGTCGACACAACTTGATCGTGCGTGCCGATACCTGGAGGCGCTCTGACCCTGCATTCGGTTCGCGTGCTCCCTTTTTTAAAAAATTCCCGGATCGAAATCCTCTATCATGACGTTCGTTGCAGATTGCTTTTTTTTTTTCGTTTTTTCTTTGTGGAATGGAGTTTTTTTTTTCTACATGTACATGCACGTCGCATTCACATTCGTGTGCGCAATGGCCAGTGTATCATAAATAAAAACTAGACAAATGATTGGAACATTCTTACAGCACAAGATTCTGAGTGACAGCACAGCCACTGATTTGTTTGTCATGAAATGGA
>JBBPNB010000892.1:0-11176 GCA_038090635.1 Rubroboletus satanas | reverse complement strand
GGAACGTCGGCTGCTTATGGTAAAGGGGAACAGAAGGGTGGTAAGACAAACTCGGGAGTGGGAGGGAACGAAAACGGATAATAGTTATACGGTGACCGTTGGGTTGTAACACCACTGCCACCCGCCCCTTCCAACATCTCACTATGGACCTTATCTCCGGTTTGCCTACCGTTGGCCCCCTGGACACTGTTCTGGTCGTGGTGGACCACGGCCTTACCCGGGGGGTGCTTTTCATCCCTTGCTCCAAGACGGTATCCGCTGCTGACATTGCTTCACTATTCTACAAACATGTCTTCCCTCGTTTTGGACTCCATGACCGTGTCATATCCGACCAAGGCCCCCAATTTGCCTCTACCTTTGCACTTGAACTCTCTCGCCTCCTCCATTATGACGTAGCTCTGTCCACTGCCTACCACCCCCAGACAGATGGCGAAACCGAACGGGTCAACCAAGAACTCGAAACCTACCTCCAATTATTCTGCCAAGAGAAACCCGAATCTTGGCCTGACCTCCTTCCTATGGCCGAATTTCACCACAACTCTATGACTCATTTGGCAACTAAACAATCTCCATTCTTCCTGATGATGGGATATCAACCCCACGCCTATCCCAGAATTGGCCCAACTTTCGTACCCCACCTGACTGACCGACTCACCGAATTAACCTCCGCACGAGAAGAAGCCAAATCCGCTCTTGTCAACTCCCAACAGATCATGGCTGACAGACACCGCAGCAAATTCATTCCCTTCATCATCGGACAACAAGTATGGTTAGAAGCTACCAATCTACCCCTATCGTCCATTCGGAAACTATCCCCTAAACGACACGGCCCCTTTTCCATCAAAAAGGTCATCTCCGCCGTAGCATATGAACTAAACCTACCACAGTCCTGGAAAATACACCCGGTCTTCCACGCCTCCCTTCTCACCCCCTATACTGAAACTGATGAACACGGCCCCAACTTTCCCCGACCGCCACCGGATGTCTCGGCTACTGAAGAAGAATACGAAGTTAGTCACATCATAAAACACCGAGGTACAGCCCACCGTCAACGGTATCTTGTGGCCTGGAAAGGCTACCTGTTATCTGAAGCAACCTGGGAAGATGAACCCAGTTTGGAAAATGCCCCCGACATCCTGAAAGGATATAAGACCACCCACTACCTTTGAACGTCATGTCGGAACCCATTGGATACTCCCCAGCTGAAACTGTCATCATCCCTGCCTCTGATATTGCCTACACCCTTGGTTATACTTCCTCTCAACTTGCCTGGCTTCGGAGAACGTTCAACATCTTCACTATTAAAGGTCTCACCGAAGCACTCCGTCACCCTCGTACCCACCAGTGTTTCTGTCGGTACGAAGACTGTCCCTGGCACTATTAACTATGGTTGTCTTCCTACCTCCCCCACCTTCTGACTCTTCCCTCCAAGTCCCTGAAATTCCCCCCATCAACGTTCACCATTTTGGGTTTGTCGCTCGCCGGCTGGTCTTTATTGCTGTCCTTCAATCACTGGACTTCGATGCCTTCCTCACCTCCCATCGGCCTCTTCACTCCTCCATCATCCTACTGCGTCTTATCAACGCCTACCGACAGGTCTACCTCCACCAAACGTTCTTCACCCAAAACGATCGTCGATACAGGACCGGTCCCCACGACTCGTCCCTCTCCGAATCCCTCTCCTCTCTTAGGAGTGAAATACTGGACCTCCTCTACTACGCTGGCTTCGCCCGAGTTGTCAACAAGATTCCTCCCCCACAGATTGCCCATATCCTTAGACCCCTCCTCCAAGTGGCTACCCAAGCGGAACGCATTGGGTATCTCACTGATGCGACTACGTTCCCCAATTCTCCCATTCACCCACAGATAGTCGTTAATGACCGCCCCTCTGACCAACCCTCTGCCTCCCCCTCTCCCATTCCTATCCCCAATCTGTCCATCCGAACCTTTGCTTCAGTCCAGGAGTCCTACGCCTCCTACCCCAGACCCCCTACTCCATTTCCGGAACCTCCTTCCCAAGTACTCTGCCCTGCGAGCTCGACTCCGGAAAGAGGCGAAAACCAATCACCCACCACCACCACCAACACATCTGAAACTGGGTCGCCGGAATCCTCGAGGACTCCCCTCTCTGAAATCTCCAATGCATCACCAATTCCAACCCCGACTCATCACTACCCCCGACCCACAGATGAGGCCTCCGCCCCTCCTTCTCAACAGCAAACCCTCCGTTCTCGTGCCGTATCACTCGCGCCTCCCGACGCCTCGCCCAGGCGCTTGGTACCACTATCCCCGCCATCCAACAACCATACCCTGTCATCTCCCCAACCCCTGATCAACCCGTCTGCTTCGGCTGCGGCGAACCCAGTCACTTCCAACCAGAATGCCCTACCACCCATTGCCTGTTCTGCAACCGTCTCGCTCCCGGCCACCCAGTTGTCCGCTGCCCTCAACGACAATGCTCTCTTTGCAACCGCTGAGGCCATACTCTCGGACGATGCCCTCAGGCAACTGGCACCCATCCTGGGGGAGGATGGGATGAATGGAACCCCAATGACCAATATGACTACGAAGTCAACGGGGGAGACCAATCCGGCCCGGAGCGTTAACTATGGTATGTTCATTTGCGATTTGGTGTATTCGCCCTACGGGGGGGCTATTGTTACAACCCAACCCACCCCCACATACGGGCTTACGATAGTCCATATCTCTCCTTTTTCCCTTCCTGTCCATCTACCTCATTCTCCCTCTCCTATGCTACTGTGACACGTTAGGTCTCCGTTACCTGTACAATACCTACGGTTCCTTCTTCCATCCGTCGCTCACGGAACCGCACTGCCTTTCCCTTATCCATCATCACGCTTCACCTCCACATTTCATCGTACCTACTGGTTTCCTAGGATATCTCTTTATAAGATACTTAGGCCTCGTAGTACGTCTAGTTACCGCTATCGTGACTCACAGCTTGGTCTGTGCGTCCTATTTACTCGTATATAAACCCCTTGGCGTAGTACTAGCCCCCCAGCTAGTTCTACGCAATATACCGCGTATCTTCTGGCGTACTTCGAATCCCCTTAAAAGTCTCCAGGCTACTTCCGAGTGCCTGCTACTAGTATCTTACTACGCTTCACCTTGGTCCAGAACCTACGGTGCGGTAGCGTCGTAACAGATCCCATCCACCGCTTCCCAGCCAATGTTGCCGATACTAGTCGGCGCCTGGCATGGCACTTCGAGAATGTCCTCCAGGTAGTGATCGCTCTATCCATGTCATTGGGCCAAATGACAACCTGTGCGGCATGCAGTGTTCCATGCCTGTCTTCGAAGGGTTGCTACCATCTATCCATGAGGACATTGTTCAAACCCTCCTGTTCCGTCTGGCTGAATGGCATGCTTTGGTGAAACTGAGGCTCCATACTGACGACACACTAGATCTACTCCATCAGGCTCTGTGTCGGCTCGGTGCACAAGTACGAAGGTTTCAGTGTGTCACTTGCCCAGCCTTTGAAACCAAAGAACTACCTCAAGAATCAACACAAAGGCAGCGAAGGGAGGTCACTGACTTTCAATCCAGTCGCCGGAGGAACCCTGCAAGATCCGGATCATTACCGAAGACACTCAACATCAACACGTACAAGTTCCATGCATTGGAGGACTACGAGAAGACAATCATGTTCGGAACCACAGATTCCTACACGACTCAAGTAGTGAGTACCTGTCATATTCTATGGCTCACACCTAGAATCAGACGACAATATCACAAGGGCGAACAAGCACACAGGCTGGTCAAACGATTTTATGGCTGTTCCAACAAGAAAGCAGTTGAGGAACAGTTTGCGAAGCAGGAGAGGTGAAAAACCATTCTCAGGTGCCAACTCGACCTGGATAACCTGCCGTTGGAGGAAATCGAGGAGATTGATCCCTGTGTGCAGTTACATCATTCTATGGCCAACATACCAAGAGGTGACAACATCTTGAGTCTGCCTCGCTTTGTCCTGGAGCACCAGGATGACCCTGCACTGAAGGTACATATGTGGTCTGTTACAATCTGACTGTATATTCTGATGATGGTTATGCCGGTAAGCTGGACTCCATGCAGACACTTAAAGACCATATACTGTACTGTCAAGATTGCTTGGTCTGGATCACGACGGCGATGAGTGGACATTCACTTCGGAGCAGCACAATGATTTGTGCCTTCTAAATTTTAATGTAATTGTTGTGTTGAAAATTTTACACATTAACTACACTACCTACAACATCCACCGAGACCACGACATAATACAAACCACCCGTGGTGACATGGTAATGACATCCTCAAGGGATGAGGTGCACCCTTTTTGATATGCTCAGGTCCTCTGCACATTCCATATCCAGGTGCAATTCTGTCCTGGGGGGGGTCAGTCATTCTGAATGCTGTTGCTGAGTTTGTTTTTGATCAGTCGTCGGCACACGGTGCATTCGCAAAGGATGCACTAAATGCAAAAGAAATGAATGTTAGACCTGGAGGAAAACAAAGGAAAATGCACAATACCACAATCCCCATGGATAACCCAAATCCATCGTTGTGTGGCATGCCCCAGACGATGATTTTCCCTGTCAATCTTCCATCTGGACACCTGGATCATGCTTTCCGTGGGCACTCAAAGGGTATGCAATGAGTTCTGGAGGAGCGTGGCTTGGTATCTGTGCTGGAGAGGGCAAATAATGGCAAGGCAGTTGGTGAGTGCCAAATGTGTAAGCTCTCACGCGAAGTGCAAGAGCAGCTTGCTTGTGAGGCACAGGTGGTGGCAGCTGAGGGGACTGACGATGTGATTGTTGTTAATGACACTGCTGGAAACAGTGTTCACAAATCCATTCAAATGGACTGCTGCATGTGAAAAATGCTTGCAAGTCAGCAAGATTTCATGAATGAAAAACCACTTATCCAGATGATAATTGAGGAGGCTGGTCATAAATTCTGGTTCCTGCCCAAGTTCCATTGTGAGTTGAATCCAATCGAGATGTAGTGGGGTTGGGTGAAAGCACGTGAGTCTGGGAATATTCCTGCATGGTGGCACATTCAGTGGGGCTGGTGTGGTGATAACAGGTTTCTGCCTTGTGGCAGATGGCAGATTTCCCACTGCAAAGTGTCTCATTCCTGAGATCCTGGATGATTGCCCAGTCAAGACAATCCGTACATTTTTTTGGAAGAGCTAGCGATACATGGATGCTTACAGGTGAATATACTGGGGTATCATTATATTGGACATCAAATATTCTAATTTTTTTTAGAAAGGGCCTCAACACAAAACAGGCTGAATTTACCATGAAAAAGTACAGATCCCACCACCATTGTGGGCCCACTGTTATGATGAGTGTCGAGGTTTTACTGAACTGAGCAGCAAAGGGGAAGGCTCAGTGTTAGTATTCCAAAAGCGGTAACTCCGACATCTAAATATGGGAACTCCAACTATCAGCACTTCAAATTCACTTTTCAGACAGCCCCGAATTTTCAGTGTCAGAATTTCGAAATTTTGACGAGATAGCAGGCTTTGTTACGAAACCCCCTTTCTGCACACCATTTCTCGCTCATTCTCTCCTCACTCTTGCAGCACGTGACTTCGCGATCATGTGACCTGCCCGTTCCCTGGCATGTGACCGCTCATTGCACGTGACCCAGACGCATCGTGTCACAATCTCAGATCGTGTACGCTCTCTCTATCGATCCCAGGACAGCCTCGTCCCCGAAGTCCCTACAGATCCTGAACAGGCGCTGACTATAGATCCCAGATAAGCGCCGAGTACTGATACGATCAGATCCTACAGATACCGATCAGATCTGATCCCATCAGCTACAGTTCCTGATCACGGAGGCATTCCCCATGGAGGCATTAGGAGCCTATAGACGGAGGTAATAGACGATTGGGGCGAACAATAGATTCTCAGTGCTTCCCGTTCCGGTCGCACTGCCCATTAGAAGCACACTATATAAAGGCCCCAACCTAAAACCCTATTCCTTAGTTTAGTCCACTTGTATCACTTACGGGATCTTCGCTCCTAGAAGTTCCTGGTTGATATTAAGGCAACTCAATCAGCTTCCCTTTCATCTACCACTCGCCAGGCTCGTGTTAGCCTGCAAAGTAGTCTTGGTCCCCGTAGTGGTCTGCTTTCGAGCAATCCGATCCTACAAGCGTTGCTCCCGCAACAGGCTTCCTTTGGTGTCCTAGAGTACATATACATGGTTAAAATACCACTTATTGAATGTGTGGAGGTGCTATTATAATTTTGGTTTCACCTATAAGTGAGTTGCCTATTTTGAGTGAGTGGCACTGTAGCAGTCCTGCCACATATCGGAATTGGTCAACATTCAAAGAATGTTTTAAGGCGACCATTTTCTCCATGGACTCTGCTCGAAATGCATGAAGAAAACTCGAGAACCTTAGGATGGGGACGACTTTGGTCAAATCCCTCAACAATTACAACAACAGGTTCACCCTCCTCACCGGACTCTCCAACACTGACCAAGAAGAGGTCCTGTGCGATTCCTATGTCGCTGGACTTCCCCACCATCTAGCCTCAGATTTGGCTACAGGAACCCTACCTTCCACGGTAAAGGAATGGCAATTGGCTGCCAACACTCAGGTGCAACAATATAAGGTATTGAGAGACCTCCACCAACCAAAGCTCATCCAACCACCCAGATGGATGACCACCCAGTCAACACCTTCAGAGCACTTTTGTGCTGTCCAAATCACCCCAGTCACCCCTCCTTCTCTCAGCGAGAAACCCTGGAAAACCCCATTGGAACAAGCAAAGCTAATCTGCTCTCTACGAAAAACCTACCCAGACTCCTGGGAAGAGCACTTTTGTGCCATTCAAACCACCCCAGTCATCAATGAGCTTGACTCCTACCTTTCCACCCTCTCGAAAACCCACTCCTGCAGCAAAATCCTCCGTTCCCTCCAGCAACAACTTGCCAAGAAAACCCGGAAGACTCCTTTGGAAAAGGCAGAACAAATTTGCTGAGTACAAAGGACTCACCCAGACTCTTGGGAACGTGAGTTAGCACAGATTGACGACTCTCCCTCCATCCCTACGGTCGTTGTACCACAAGAAGAGAAATCGGTCTTTGTTCCCCTCTCCCTCTCTCCCCTAGACAGCCAGAATGTCATCTCCACCCCTGCCCTTGTCGACTGCGGAGCCACCACCTGCTTCATCAACTACACTTTCACCAAGCATCACAATCTTCCCCTCACCCGTCTCTCTTGACCCCACCAAGCCTACAATGCGGACGGAACTGAGAACCAAATAGGGAAGATCAAGTTCAAAATCCGGCTCCACATCTGGGTGGACGATGATGAGGAAGACCACAACTTCCTAGTACTCTCTAGTGGAAAACACCAGAACATGATCCTCGGGATGTCCTGGCTGAAGGAATGAAACCCTATCATTGACTGGTCTATACGAAAAGTCATGGTCTCAGCCAAGACCATTCCTCATAAAAGAAATGGGCTGGAAGCCCTTGGACAACAGTACCTCCTATGGTACCTCAAACTCGATATCAAACAGAAGTGGGCCACCCAGTGGCTCAAACGTTTCAACACCCTTCCTGAAAAAGTCCAGAAAGTTACCCTCTCCACCACCCTTGCTCAAGAAAGCAAACGCGTCACCACGGAGGTATCCAAGGAGTACCAACAATTCATGGACATCTTCGCAGAAGAAGCGGAGACTGAACTACCCCCTCCTAGACCATTTGACCACAGAATTACCCTCCTTCCCAGCTTCATACCCAAACAAGCCAAGAACTATTCCCTCAACCCGGAAGAGCTCATAGCCTGCCAAAAGTTTGTCAATGAGAACTTAGCCAGTGGGAAGATCCAACCGACCAAGTTGCCTCAAGCTGCTCCCTTCTTCTTTGTCCAGAAAAAGGATGGAAAACTCCGTCCCTGCCAGGACTACTGGTACATTAACTTGCATACAGTCAAAAATGTGTACCCTCTTCCCCAGATCAATGATCTCCTCAATAAATTAAAAGGATCGTCCATCTTCACCAAACTCAACATACAGTGGGGATATAACAATGTCCAGATCAAACCTGAGGATCAATGGAAGGCAGCCTTTGTCACACCTTTCGGGCTCTTCGAGCCCACCGTCATGTTCTTCGGTATGTGTAACTCTCTGGCTACCTTCCAGGCCTACATGGACGACGCCTTCGCTGACTACATCGCCAAAGGATGGTTGGTTGTCTACATGGACAATGTCCTTATCCACTCCTCCGACCCCGCCACCCACCACAAACAAACCCTCAAGGTCCTCCAACGCTTCCGCGAGCAGCATCTCTATCTCAAGCCCGAAAAATGCCACTTCAACCTTGCCAAAGTTGAGTACTTAGGATTGGTTGTCTCCAACGACTGCATCAAGATGGACCCCACCAAGCTCTCCGCCATTAAGGATTGGAAACCTCCTACCAACGTCTCTGCCCTACGGTCCTTCTTAGGATTCTGTAACTTCTACCAGAAGTTTATCCCTGCCTTCTCCAACATCACCTGCCCCCTTCATGACCTCACCCACAAAGGTGCCATCTGGCAATGGGGCACTGACCAGGACCACGCCTTCCGTACCTTGAAGAACGCCTTCTTGAAACAACCAGCTCTCCGCATCCCAGAGCTTGATAAACATTTCCACATCATGACTGACACCTCCTTGACCACTGCAGGAGCAGTCCTCATGCAGAAAGATGCCAATGGTGACCTCCATCCTTGCTCCTACATCTCCAAGTCGTTCGGCCCGGCCGAATGCAACTACAACATTTACGACCACAAAGTCCTCACGGTCATCTTTGCCCTCGAGGAATGGTAACAATACCTCTGAGGTACCAACCACCCTGTCTCCATCCTCACTGACCACAAAAACCTCCTTGACTTCAAGGAGCCCCACAAACTCTCTCGCCACCAGGCCTGCTGACAAATGTTTCTCCAGGACTACAACCTCACCTTCACCCACATCCCTGGAACTCAGATGGGCCCGGCTGATGCCCTCTCTCGCTGTGACGTTGTCAATACCTCCAACAACAATACGGCTACCCAACTCCTCCCTGATGCTATCTTCTCCAGATCTCTTGACCTCGAAATCATGGACAAGATCAACTCCTCTACCAAGGAGGATCCCCTTGTTGCCAACGCCCTCACTGCGATGTCCCTTGGGACCAGTCTGCTCCCCCATGCCCACCCGGATGATTGGTTCTACAATGGTACCAGCCTGACCTTTCAGGGCCAGCTCTATATCCCTGAAGATTGCCAAGGACCTCTGGTGTCCTCTATCCACAACGCTCCCCACGGCAGCCACACTGGTGCTGCTCGTACCCTCACTCTCCTCTCCTGGAATTACTGGTGGCCTGGAATGTCCACCTTTATTCAGCATTATATTGCTGGGTGTGCTGTCTGCCAGCAGCACACAGTTAATACTGACCCCACCCAGCCCCCGCTCACCCTGGTCTCCATCACCACCACCCGCCCATTCCAACACCTTACTATGGATTTAATTTCCGGCCTCCCTACAGTCGGTAATAATGATTCTGTTTTGGTTGTGGTGGACCACGGCCTTACTCAGGGCGTACTTTTCATCCCTTGCTCAAAAGCAGTATCGGCGGCCGATGTGGCCAACCTCTTCTACCGGCATGTCTTCCCTCGATTCAGACTCCATGATTGAAATGAATCAAAGTCACCAGAATTGATGACATCCAGATTTGCAGTTAGGGAGGATTTGAACACTTTGATGGCATTCAAGATGTAGTCCTGACTGGCACCAGCCAGTGTAGCAATGAAGGAATGGGAGGAGTGGCTGTTGCAGGGAGCTAGATCTGGGGACACCAACCATCTGCCTTCCTTGTCATCAGACTCTACATCATCAGCACTGCCTTCTTCTTCTTCAGTTGCTAAGTCTACTGTGTCACTTCCCAGTGCTGGGGCAGTTCTGAATTTTGACCTTATAAGAGGGACTCCATTTCGCTTTAAAGATTTTCCCTTCCTCTTGCCCAGAGCCTGCCTTGAGGCAGAGCAAGAATCCATAGGCCTGACCAAACTATCCTGATGGTTCTTGTCCCTGTGACCAGCCAAGTCCAAGAGTTCCTACTCTATGTCAGTGTCAGACACACATTGGGCAGAGGACTGATCTGTGAACAGGGACAATGGTTCTTCTTCAAGCTCAAGATCTGGATTGACTGATGGAGATGGGCTGGGAGATATGGATATGGCAAGTTCCAGCTGCTGGATAAGATCAAAGGACTTGCTGGTCTGAGGAAGCAACCGAGCAGCAGTTAGGAGAAGTGACACATGGCTTGCTGGGAGCTGGAGAGTGATCTCATGTTCCATGGGCATGAAGAGCAGATAAAAGAAAGAAGAATTATGCCTGCAGGCTGCAGAGAATGGTGTGTGCAGTTGAAGTGTGATGTGTAGGTGAGAGAGTTGTGGTTTTGGTGCCCAGGACTGTGAGAAACAGTGTCTCACTAGGGGGACACAAAGACAAAGGGGCCTCCAGCCTCATTAACATCAACCGCACAGAAAATATATTGCATAGAACTAATAACACTGACAGTCGTCTCGCAAGACCATTGTTACAACCCAACGGTCACCATATAACTATTATCCGTTTTCGTTCCCTCCCACTCCCGAGTTTGTCTTACCACCCTTCTGTTCCCCTTTACCATAAGCAGCCGACGTTCCAACGTCTCGGACTGACAACTGACCCCGTATTAACCCCTTTGATGTACCATTACCCCGGTCCCCATTTCACCTCGTGTTCCACACGAGGACCGGTATCTTTACTCTTTATCCAGACTCCTTAGCTCTTGTAGTATGCCTCACCTTCGCCTCGTGCCAACCGGTTTCCAGACTGGTCCCCTTTTAGGGATCTCTGGCCTCATAGCACACTTGTACTAGTATAAAGGAACCCCGCCATAGGACCTAGCACCCCAGCTAGTTCTACGTGAATACCACGTATCTCCTGGCGTTCCCTTTCTACGAATCTCTCTAAGACTTCGGGCTACTTCTGAGTGCCTGCTGCTAGATCTTAGCGTTATCATCTCTTGGTATTACCAGGAGAACTGGTAGCGTCGTAACAAAAGAACTAGCTACTTTAAAGACGCAACTCTACTACGCCGTTGCCCAACATTTCCAACCTACAGGAAATCCTTCAGGACCCT
>JBBPNB010000891.1:0-11207 GCA_038090635.1 Rubroboletus satanas | reverse complement strand
GTCTTAAGAGGCTTCTGGGCTGACAGTGCGAGGCAACGGTGGAAGCACTCACAGGTGGAAACTGATCGCGAGTCTCCTTGCTGATTCGCAAAGGAGCCAGTTCGCACCTGAGATTTTTGGGGGTCAACGGAGATACACCACGCCATGATATGATTGTACTCGGAAATATACCTCCATTTTAAAATGATGAGGGATGATCGTGAAGACACTGAACTGCCTGGCAAGCTATGGTACAAACGACTCAGGAAGTCTAACACTGGAGCATTGAAAACAGTCCATCTGGCGACAAATGGAGGGTGGTGGTGGCGATGGTGTCGATGGCGATGGAGGAGAGGAGGAGGAGGAGGAGGAGAAAGAGAAGGCAGGGGAAGAGGAGGGGGAGAGGAGGAGAAATACATGACAAAGAAGGTGGGGACGGTAGAGGAGATCACGAAGGACGGAGCGGAGGTGTGTTGGGGGGACCAGAGGACAACCGTGATTGTTCAGCAATGGCGCCATGCAGGTATTCTGTGACCTCTGAGTATCCTCTGTCCTCTGCAACCTCAATAAGCGTACGACCTTTGGCGTCCTGTCCACGGATGTCACAACCAGCCCAGACAAGGATTTCCACTACAGTCAACAAATAGCTGCGATCGCTGACAGAGATCCGCCATGACTCGTCCCCATGCACCAAAGCGAGGTGCAAGGCCGTATCTCCATTAGCCGCAAGGACACGAGCATCAGCGCCACTCTTTACCAGTAAAGATACCACCTGCGACACAGTTCTATAATCCGCATACGGAGCACGCAGTGTAGTGAGTATGATACCGGGAGGGAACGACGCGCCGCGTAGGAGCAGGTACTCCACCACCGAGGCCGGCGCTTCACACACAGCCAATTGGATAGGTAGCTCTTCATAAAAAATTGGGTATGGAAGGACTGCAGCCAGCTTCGACAAGGATTTTTGTGACCTGCAAGGACACTTCTTCGGAGTGAAGCAGTGTCGCCCAGTGCATTAGGGTATTTCCATCGGCGTCTCGCGCATGGACGTTTGCCCCCTTGCGAATAAGCGAAGTGAGCGTCGATATCCAAGAGTCGGCGATGGAACACTTTCGAAAAGCAATGGATAATACATTGGAAGGAAGTGGCACATCTCGTGAAAGCAAGTAGTCCACAATTGGATTGAGCTCGTGAGCGATGGCAATCTGAAGAGGTGTATGTCCATCGGCATCCAGCGCGGAAGAGCTACAGCCAGCCTCGATTACGACCTGCACTGTTCTGAGACTGGTTGACCTGACGGCGGTATGCAACGCACTATCTCCATTAGATGCAAGCTGGGTGACATCAGCACCATGGTCCACGAGCAAGCGAACCATCGAGTGGAGACCATGTTGCAATGCAGTGAGAAGCAAGTTAGGAGGAAGTGGCCCATCGGCCTGTGACTCTGCATATGACAAAAATCCCCGAGACAAGGCAAGGTAGATAGGGCGCATTCTAGCAGCGGCCACGGGCGAACGTGCAGTCATGTGAGGTTCAATTGCTTCGGATGTCGACATGGCAACATGGAGGGAATTTCCATTATCATCTCGAATATGCATATTAGCTCCATTGGTAACGAGAGGGAACATCGAGGCTTGACATCGCAACGCAGTGAACAATATCCCTGGGGGAAATGGTACATTCTGCGAAACGAGATATTCCACAACGAGACCGAATTCCTGCCTCACGGCGATGTCAAAGAGCATTGCACTGCCAGAACTGCGTCCGAAAAGGACCCCTGCAGCGGAGACGAATTTTTTTGCCAGTTCGAGGCATTTTTCTTCGTCATCTAGAAACTGTCTGACAGCTTGGAACACTTTATGTTCCTCCTCTGGCTGGAAGCGTAAACCATCTGTGTTGCCAATGAGTGAACGGAATGCCAGTGCTTGTGTTGAGGATTCGTGATACGACAAGGCCAAGACCTCTGAGGGTGCACTGAACAGCAACAGATAGTTGACTACTTCGGTGTACCCTTGCTTTGCTGCAATACAAAGGGCTGTTTCGCCTTGTAGGTTGTGGGATGGAGTGTTGCAACCAGCATCAATAAGTATCGCAGTGATCTCCAGGCAAACGAATCTATCGAGGGACCGCATAGCAATATGCAACAGAGTGGCACCATCCCAATTGAGGATGTATGCCTTGGCTCCTTTGTTGATAAGGTAGTGGATCATATCAACCCACTTCAACAGCATAACATGTAACACTGCAAACAAGATCCTCGATGGAATGTATTTTGTCAAGTTTGCCATAGTCTTCAAAAAGCTGAAGATTCAGAATCCATGTGTTCTGGAGTCAGACCAAAGGGTGATGTGAATTGGAGTGTATATACACTTACCAGGGTATCATTGTCTCTGCCTTCTGTCACCTCCTGTACATGTGAGGGAAGTTCGTCTTGGGAATGCAAGGGTTGCTGCCAAGTGACAGTATTCAACAATAATGCAACCCCAAGTCATTCCTGTTCCAACATTTCCAACCCCAGAACCACCATTCCAAGTTGGTATCCTGGCCCTACCATTCCAAAGCATTCCAAAGATATTTCCCACACTACTCCAAGGGTTCCAAGATTGACATTTCAGAACAGACTCAGAACAGACTCGGAACTGCTCCGAAGCATTCCGAGGTTTTTTCCCACGCTCTTCCAAGGGTTCCGAGATAACAATCTTGGAACAGTCTCGGAACCATTCTGGAACAGGTTCTGGAACTTTCCCCATGCTCTCCTGAACTCGGAACATTCGGAATTGGCTTCTACTTTACTTGGACCATTTACCTGATATTACATATAACTTAATATGAGTACACCTCCGCCCACAACACATACATATATGTTAGTTTCTTACTAAGACACACCTCAGTCGTTTACCGCCATCTCTGGCAGTGGCTGAGGTGAGTCTTTTTCTTTCTCTATTTTACCTGTAGCTAATGTACTGTTACAAACCAATGGTCTGGCTCTGTTCTCAAATCCTTATCCTACACTCTGCGGTTACCGTTTCATTCCATTGTCTTTCTTACCATCGTGGACAGGCATTCCACCCCTATGGACCACCGTTTCCTTTTCCTGGTTGATCTCTTTAGATCTCCTCAGTGTTTTCCTGTGTAAACCTAACCTTGTTCTTACCAGACGGTCGGTCCTTCTTCTTTCCTATTCTTAGGACCGACACTGCCTTTATTGATCTCCGCTATGTATAGCCTCACCATGAGGCTTCCTCATTACCGTGCCTGCAGGATACCATGAGGCCATTCCCCTTTTTGGGATCCTCTCCTCTCATAGCACGGTCTCTCCTGTATATAAACACCTCGGCATAGAACTTAGCTCCCCAGCTAATTCTATGCAATATACCTGCTTTCTTGGTGTATTCGCCTCCTTGAGTCTTCGAGCATCTCTTTGATTGCTCGCTACTAGTTCTTTGACGGTTATCTATCTTGGCTCACGCCTAGAGAGCGGTAGCGTCGTAACATGTACTTTAGTTTGGGCATTTCTGCCTCTTTCATAGGTGAATATCAGTTGTTTACTGCCATCTCTGGCAGTGGCTGAGTTTGGACATCTCTGCCTCTTTCATAGATTCTGTCAGGTTATGAGCCCTGTTGGCGCAAGCTGAACAGTAGCACTCAGTGACGACTCAATCCCACCTTGCACATCTCTCAGTACACTCCTGTTCTTCTCAGAACTCACTTCCAGTTTACCTCTGCACCCTGAACACTGTCCACCATGTCACCCTCAGATACCATTCATTCAGAGAAAATTCTCACTGGACCAAACAATTATGAAATCTGGAAAGTCCATGTCTCGGCAAAGCTCAGAGCCGAAAAGGTTTTTGGTGTTACCACAGAAATGGATGTAAAGCCCGTTCTCAGCTCCTCAAGCACTGCTACTGCCTCCGATCTCCATAAATGGCATGAATGCAATGAGAAGGCTCATGGCATCATCCAGCAACGCATCTCCGATGCCCTCCTCATGAAGACTCATGCTTCTGCCAGCGCAAAGGATCTCTTTCATGCCCTCGTGAAACTTCACGAAAATCCAAACATCTCCTCCACCTTCTATCTCTTCCAACAGCTCTTCAGCAGTACATGAGATGGGATGTTACAAACCAATGGTCTGGCTCTGATCTCCAGCCCTTATCCTACACTCCGCGGTTACCATTTCATTTTATTCTCTTTTCTAACATTGTGGATGGGTGTTCTACCCCTATGGACCACCTTTTCCTTTCCTGGTTGATCTCTCTAGATCTCCACAGTGTTACGACGCTACCGCTCTCTAGGCGTGAGCCAAGATAGATAACCGTCAAGAATGTAGCAGCGAGTAATCAAAGAGGTACTCGAAGACTCTGGGAGGCGAATACACCGAGAAAGCAGGTATATTGCGTAGAATTAGCTGGGGAGCTAAGTTCTATGCCGAGGGGTTTATGTACATCAGAGGTCGTGCTACGAGAGGAGAGGATCCCAAAAGGGGAATGGCCTCATGGCATCCTGCAGGCACGACAATGAGGAGGCCTCATGGCGAGGCTATGCATAGCGGAAATAAAGGAAGGCAGTGTGGGTCCTAAGAATAGGAAAGAAGTAGGACCGACCGTCTGGTAAGAATAAGGTTAGGTTTACACAGGAAAATGCTGGAGAGATCTGAAGAGATCAACCAGGAAAGGAAACGGTGGTCCATGAAAGCGGAATGCCTGTCCACAAGGTTGAGAAAGAGAACGAAATAAAACGGTAACCGCAGAGTGTAGGATAAGGATTCAGGGAGTAGCGCCAGACCATTGGTTTGTAACACACAGCATCTTCCAGTATAAACCTAATTCTATTCTTACCAGATGGTTGGTCCTTCTAGATCTCTCCAGCATCTTCCTGTGTAAACCTAACTCTATTCTTACCAGACGGTCGGTCCTTCTTCTTTCCTATTCTTAGGACTGACACTGCCTTCATTCATCTCTGCTATGTATAGCCTTACCATGAGGCTTCCTCATTACCGTGCCTGCAGGATACCATGAGGCCATTCCCCTTTTTGGGATCCTCTCCTCTCGTAGCACAATCTCCCCTGTATATAAACCCCTTGGCATAGAACTTAGCTCCCCAGCTAATTCTATGCAATATACCTGCCTTCTTGGTGTATTTGTCTCCCTGAGTCTCCGAGTACCTCTTTGATTACTCGCTGCTATATTCTTGACAGTTATCTATCTTGGCTTACGCCTAGAGAGTGGTAGCATTGTAACAAAAGAATTAGCTCTTATCTGCCGCACTTGTTACTATACATTTGCACTACCATGGCACCAGTACCTATGGTCAACATCCCTAGGATCCTGTTCTCTTGGCCGAGGACGGGCAGTTCAACCTTCATCCCGAAGTCGGAAGGGCCACTGCTCCTATCCAGCAGGACAAGAAGACTCGTACAAATTCCCTCAGTTCCAGACAACCACCTTCACCCTGCTGTCAGCTTCTTCAAAGCGGGTCTCCCTCTGCCAGCCCGGATCAGAACCCTTCAAGAAACCACGATTAGGATACGGTCCTGACAGCATGGAAGGTGCTACCTCCACCACCCCATCATTGCCCTCACCAAGGAAGTCCTTCCCCGCTTCACCACACTCAGGACCTTTCACACCTAGGAAACGGAAGGGCCCAATACGCATGGCTGATATTGGAAAGGACGCTCTCCCAAAAGACTTTATGGGAAGAATCGAGGATGCCAACCGGTGGCTTGGGGCGATCAAGGCCTACAACCAGCTCAGGAAAGGGAAGATGGCCGAAGGAGAAGCCATCACCATTGCACTCGCCTGCTTAGGAGCAGGCCAAGGATAGGTCTTCGCTGAAGGTTACTACAACCGGATGGCATGCAACCCAGCAAAGTACAAGAACTGGTCAATGTTTGAAACAGAATTCGCCGTGACCTTTTCTTCAGCTGGAGAAGCCCAGGACGCAAGGAGAAAACTCAAGAACCTACGGATGGAGGCAACCTCGGTCAAGGCCCTCAACAACTACAACAACTGGTTCTCCCTGCTAGCTGGTATATCAGAAATCACCCAACAAGAAACCCTCTGTGACTCCTATGTCACCGGACTTCCCTACAACCTCACCTTGGAATTGACAGTTGGAACCACCCCTACCACAGTAAAAGCCTGGCAGTCGGCTGCCAGCACCCAAGTACAAAACCACAAGGACTTAAGGAACCTCAGACGGCGTTCTCGGACTCCTATGTCCCAGAACAAGAAACCCAGTCAAACCCCTTCCGAACACTGTTGCGCCACAACAACCACCCTGGTCATCAATGAACTCTCCTCCTACCTCGCCACCCTGGCAAAAACCTACTCCCCAAGTGAAATCTGTTGCTCAATCCAGAACAGATTCGCCATGAAACCCTTGAAACTGTTCCTGGTGTTACGACACTACCTCTCTCTAGGTGTGAGCCAAGATAGATAACTGTCAAAGAACTAGTAGCAAGCAATCAAAGAGATGCTCGGAGACTCAAGGAGACAAATACACCAAGAAAGCAGGTATATTGCATAGAATTAGCTAGGGAGCTAAGTTCTATGCTGAGGAGTTTATATACAGGAGAGACCGTGCTACGAGGGGAGAGGATTCCAAAAGGGGGAATGGCCTCATGGTATCCTGCAGGCACGGTAATGAGGAGGCCTCATGGTAAGGCTATACATAGCAGAGATGAATGAAAGCAGTGTCGGTCCTAAGAATAGGAAAGAAGAAGGACCGACCGTCTGGTACAAATAGAGTTAGGTCTACACAGGAAAGTGCTGGAGAGATCAGGAGAGATCAACCACGAAAGGAAATGGTGGTCCATAGGGGTAGAATGCTCGTCCACGATGGTAGGAAAAGAGAAAGAAATGAAACGGTAACCGCAGAGTGTAGGATAAGGATTTGAGAGCAAAGCTAGACCATTGGTTTGTAACACCCGGTAGCAAAGGTGGAACGGATCTGCCTCATCAGAAAAATTTCGGACTCTTGGGAGAAGGACCTCGCCACTCTCTCTGACTTCCCCTCCATCCCTACGGTTGTCGTACCTAAGGAAGAAAAGTCAATCTTCGTCCCTCTCAGTCTTTCCTCCCCTTCTAGCCAGAATCTCGTATCTACCCCCACTCTTGTCGACTGCAGCACCACCGCCTGCTTCATCGACTATGCCTTTGCTAAACGGCATAACTTTCCCCTCACCTGTCTCTCTCAACCCTGTCACACCTTCAATGCGGACGGTACCGAGAACAAAATGGGGCAGATCAAGTTCAAGACAGGACTCCATATTTGGGTGGACAATGACAAAACCGACCAAGACTTCCTAGTACTCTCTAGCAGGAAGCATCAGAATGTCATCCTCGGAATGACATGGTTAACGGCCAGGAATTCCATCATTGACTGGTCTACATGCAAACTCACAGTCTCAGCCAAGACCACCCCTCGGAAGCGAAACGGGCAGGAAGCCCTTGGACAACGGTACCTCCTACGGTACCTCAAACACGACGTCGACAACAAGCTCACAACCAAGCTGCTCAAGAAGTTCAACACTCTTCCGAAAGCGGTCCGGAAAGTAACCCTCTCCACCACCCTCATGCAGGAAAGCAAGCGCATCACCACGGAAGTGCCGGAACAGTACCGGCAATTTATGGACGTCTTCGCAGACGAAGAGAACACGGAACTACCTCCCAAGCAGCCCTTTGATCATGAGGTTCGACTACTCCCCAGCTTCGTTCCCAAACATGCCAAGAACTACTCCCTCAATCTGGAAGAGCTCAAGGCCTGTAAAAAGTTTGTCGATGAAAACCTTGCCAGCAGGAAGATCCAACCTTCCAAATTCCCTCAAGCCGCTCCCTTCTTCTTTGTCCAGAAGAAGGATGGAAAGCTTCGTCCCTGCCAAGACTACAGATACATCAACTCACATATGGTCAAAAATGCATACCCTTTGCCCCGGATTAACGATCTCCTTGACAAGCTGAAGAGATCATCAATCTTCATCAAACTCGACGTGCGGTGGGGATACAACAATGTTCAAATCAAGCCAGAGGACTGCTGGAAGGCGGCCTTCATAACCCCCTTTGGGCTATACGAGCCCACAGTCATGTTTTTCGGTCTCTGCAACTCTCCAGCTACCTTCCAGGTGTACATGGACAATGCCTTTGCCGACTACATCGCCGAAGGATGGTTAGTCGTCTACATGGATGATGTCCTCATCCACTCCTCCGACCCCGCAACCCACCATGAGTGCACCATAAAGGTCCTCCAACGTTTCCGTGAGCAACACCTCTACCTCAAACCTGAGAAGTGCCACTTTGACCTCTCCGAAGTTGAATACCTCGGGCTCGTAGTCTCCAACGACTGCATTAAGATGGACTCCACCAAGCTCTCCGCCATTGAGGACTGGAAGCCTCCCACTAGCGTTTTGGCCCTCTGATCCTTCCTCAGATTCTGTAACTTCTACATGAAGTTCATCCCCGCCTTCTCCGATATCACCCACCCCCTCCATGATCTCACTTGGAAGGGTGTGATCTGGCAATGGGGAACAGACCAGGATCGGGCCTTCCAAACCCTTAAAAATACCTTCCTCAAGCAACCCATACTTCGCACTCCCGACCTGGAAAAGTTGTTCCACATCATGACCGACACCTTCCTCACTGCTGCTGGGGCAGTACTCATGCAGAAGGACGCGAACAGGGATCTCCACCCCTGTTCCTATATCTCCAAGTCGTTCAGACTGGCCGAATGCAACTATGACATCTATGATCGTGAACTCCTTGCGGTCATCTTCACCCTTGAAGAGTGGTGCCAATATCTTCGCAGCACCAATCACCCCGTCAGCATCCTCATGGACCACAAGAACCTCCTGTACTTCAAGGAGCTGAGAAAGCTCTCTCACAGCCAAGCCCGCTGGCAGATGTTCCTACAGGACTACAACCTCTCATTCATCCATGTCCCTGGAATGAAGATGGGCCCGGCTGATGCCCTTTCCTGCCACGATGCCGTCGACACCTCCACCGACAACGTAGCAACCACTCTTCTTCCCGACACGGTCTTCTCCCGGTCACTCAACCTTGCCATAGTGGCTAAAATCGCCTCCTCCACCAAGGAGGACCCCCTATTTGCCAACGCCCTCACCGTGATGTCCCTTGGGACCAGTCTACTTCCTCGCGCCCGCCCCAATGATTGGGCCTTTGATGGTTCCAACCTCACCTTCCAGGGGCGCCTGTACATCCTGGAGGACTGCCGGTCTACCCTGGTCTCTTCAGTCCACACCTCCCCTCACAGCGGCCATGCTGGTGCCGCCTGGTCCCTTGCTCTCCTCTCCCACGACTATTGATGACCTGGTATGTCTACCTTTATCTGGAAGTTTATCTCTGGGTGTGCTGTTTGCCAGCAGCACAAGGTTAATACTCACCCCACCTGGCCTCCGTTGACCCCTGTTCCCACCACTGCGACCCACCCCTTTCAACACTTATCTATGGATTTAATTTCTGGCCTCCCTTTGGTCGGTAATTTGGATTCAGTATTGGTCGTGGTGGACCACGGCCTTACTTGGGGGGTAATTTTCATCCCTTGCTCCAAGTTGGTATCAGCGGCCGACATCGCCAACCTCTTCTTTCAACATGTTTTCCCTTGGTTTGGACTACATGATCGAATCATCTCAGATCAAGGCCCTCAATTCGCCTCTACCTTCGCCCTCGAACTCTCCCGACTCCTCCACTACGATGTCGCCCTCTCCACAGCCTATCACCCCCAGACAGACGAAGAAACCGAGTGCATTAACCAGGAATTGAAGACCTATTTGCACCTTTTCTGCCAGGAAAAACTGGAATCCTGGACCGATCTCCTTCCCATGGCAGAGTTCCACCACAACTCCATGACTCACTCCACCACTAAGCAATCCCCCTTTCTCCTAATGATGGGATATCAACCACACGCCTACCCTAAAATTGGCCCTACTTTTGTGCCTCACCTTGCTGATCGACTCTCCGAACTCACCTCAGCGCGAGAAGAAGCCAAATCGGCATTAACCAATTCCCAGAAGGTAATGGCCAACAGACGCCACGTTAAGTTCACTCCCTTTACTCTCGGACAGAAGGTATGGCTGGAAGCCACTAACCTCCCTATTGGGTCCAACTGCAAACTTTCCCCTAAACGTCACGGCCCCTTTCCCATCAGCAAAGTCATTTCCACCATGGTGTACAAACTAAACTTACCGACATCCTGGAAAATACACCCGGTTTTCCATGCGTCCCTCCTTACCCCTTTTACCGAAACCAATGAACATGGCCCCAACTTCTTCCGACCTCCACCAGAGCTTACTGGCACCGAAGAAGAATATGAAGTCAGTCACATCATCAAGCACAAAGGCAATGCTTGACATCGCCGTTACCTCATGGCCTGGAAAGGCTACCTGTTATCAGAAAGCACCTGGGAAGGTGAGCTCAGTTTGGAAAACGCCACTGATCTCCTGAATGAATATAAGGCAGCCCACCATCTCTAGGTAGCGCTATCCCCTCATGCCGCCAATTCGCTCCTCTTCCCCCACCAAGTGTTGCTTCCCTCTCCACTCCAATCGCCTCCCTCCTGCTCAGCATAGGACCCTGTATGCCTCCCTCCTTGATGACCCCACCCTGTTACAAACCAATGGTCTGGCGCTGCTCCCTAATCCTTATCCTACACTCTGCGGTTACCGTTTCTTTTCATTCTCTTTCCCAACCTTGTGGACAGGCATTCCGCTTCTATGGACCACCATTTCCTTTCCTGGTTGATCTCTTTAGATCTCTCCAGCCACTTTCCTGTGTAAACCTAACCTTGCTCGTACCAGACGGTCGGTCCTACTTCTTTCCTATTCTTAGGACCGACACTGCCTTCCTTTATTTCTGTTATGCATAGCCTCGCCATGAGGCCCCCTCATTACCGTGCCTGCAGGATACCATGAGGCCATTCCCCTTTTGGGATCCTCTCCTCTCATAGCACGGTCTCAGGTGTATATAAACCCCTCGGCATAGAACTTAGCTCCCCAGCTAATTCTACGCAATATACCTGCTTTCTTGGTGTATTCGTCTCCCTGAGTCTTTGAGTATCTCTTTGATTACTCGCTGCTACATTCTTGATGGTTATCTATCTTGGCTCACGCCTAGAGAGCGGTAGCGTCATAACAAAAGAATTAGCTCTTATCTGCCACACCCGTTACTATACGCTTGCACTACCATGGCACCGGTACCTACGGTCAACATCCC
>JBBPNB010000890.1:0-11225 GCA_038090635.1 Rubroboletus satanas | reverse complement strand
CCATTCATGAATCACAATGATTGGCAAATGGCCAACTATCTTCTTTGATCTGACCTGAGCATGGTGAAAATCAATGAATATCTGAGATTGAACTTGGTACATCTTTTCAGTTAGCATACTCTGCATCACTTACTCGATAATCATCTTCTCCTACAGATGCAAACTCTCCTGCTTTTGTTTCCAACTGTAAAAGAGTTGCAAGGTCACACCGAGCTCCTTTCAACTGGACCACATTGGAGTTACAGGATCATTTCTACATCACATCCCACCAAGAAACTGGTTATTCTGTACTATTGTGATTCTCTTGAGTATATCAAATCATTATTCAATCATCTGTACTATGCATTGCACATGGACTACTCCCCATTCCACGTTTTTACCACAGCAGAGAGGACAGTCTGGGAATATGGTGAGTGGATGAGCGGTGATGTTGCATGGTGGATGCAAGTAAGTCAGACTCTCTCCCTACCTACTTGCACTGACTGATGTAGTCCAAGCTCCCAGAAGACATGACATTATGCGGAGTAATCCTATCCTCAGACAAGACTCACATCACCAATATTTGTGGCAGAAAGGCCGCCCATCCCCTGCTCATCAGCCTTGCCAACATCAAGACAGCTGTGTGGAACAAGGTATCCTCGCATGCATTCCTACTCACTGCACTCATGCCAATCATCAAGTTCCTTTACCCTGATCAAAGAATCCATTCCATCCTCAACACACGCCTGTTTCATCAATGCCTCAACATAGTTCTCAAACCCCTCAAAACTGCTGCTTGGATTGGGCACATGATGTCTGACCCTATTGGAAACCTCTGGTATTGCTTCACCTCACTCGCTGCATATATCGCCGATACACCAGAAGCCTGCATGCTGGCATGCATGCATGGCAAGACCTCTCTGGTGACGATGGCAACATACAAAGAATTTGATAATGCTTTTCAGCACGAACAGCGTATGCACATGACTACATTCACCCAACTCACTTATATTCCATGTGATCTGACAGAAGTGGAGAGATACTTCGCTCAGTGCAAACAATTTAGGCTGAGCAGGGTTGCAGAGCCATTTTTCTGTAATTGGCCATTATCTGATCCTGCCAATTTCTTTTCACCAGAGATGTTATACTATTGGCATAGGGAATTCTGGGACCATGAGGTCCAGTGGTGCAAAAACGCTCTCAGGGCCCAAGAACTTGACTTCCACTACTCAGTTCTACATCCAATCGTCAGCTTGTATCATTTTAAGGATGGCATCACAACATTGAAGCAGGTCATGGGCCATGTGCAACATGACATCCAGCACTATATCATCCCTGTGATTGCCATCACTGCACCAACAAATGTCATCATAGCCATCTGTGCCTTGATGGACTTTTGATACCTCACACAGGCCCTCACCATCACCTCAACCACATGTGACAAGATCAAGGACACTCTCGCTGAGTTCCACCAGCACAAATCCAGCATCACCGATGAAGGCCTACGAAGGGGAGCAAAAAGTGGAGCCACCCAGGAGCACTGGCAGATTCCCAAAGTCAAGTCGATGCAGAGTGTTGCACTGAGTATCAGCCAAATTGGTGTGCCTGCACAATGGTCAGCAGACACAACCAAACATGCCCACATTGAGATGATCAAAGACCTGGCAGCCTCAACAAACAATCACCACTACGATGTGCAGATTTGCCACTACTTGGATCAAATTGAGAAATGCCAGCTCTTTGAGATAGCAACTTGTCTCATTTCTGCCACTGCTACCGACTTGAATGGTAGCCAAGACATTCTAGACTCAGAGATTGATACAGCAGTGGGCGACGCTAATTAAAGTGCAGGAGATGAAGATTTGTGGGAGCATCCCACAGCATTGCTCAACGATATCTGGGGTCCAAAGTGTCCTGTTCCCAACCTCTTCGCCATCATAGAGAAGCTCTTGACTGCTGTTCCTGGGACTATTCCACATCCAATCTACACATTTATGTCCAGGGCAACCGCTCTTCACCTGAACTACAACCCCTCTATAAAGCATATCACAATTGATGAAGCTGCTGAAAAGTTTGGCATCCCAGATCTTCACACAGCCCTTGCCAATTACTTGGGTTGTGAGGGACTCTTTGCACAGAATTTCCATTTATTTTTGGGAGGGCAGCGATGTTCGCCTGTGGATGCTCACTTACCATTCAGTGAAATTCAAATCTGGTACAAAGTTTGTCTCCAGCAGAAGTTGTGCCATGATCACACCTCTATTGGCTTCATATTCACCATCAATGCCCATCCCAGCAACCACACATGGAAATATGGCCATTGCAATCCGGCAATATTACACGTAGACACACATCATGAATGGCCTTCTAGTGGTCTTACAGGTATGTGACCACTATGTAAACTCAGTGGAGCCACGTCATTGCATTGTGTCTAACTTGAACAGATTATGCCATTGTCAAGGTTTGCCTTATTATGCGTGTTACAACCCAGCAATCCCCTTATGATTACTATCCATTCTTGTTTCCTCCTACCCCATTATTCTCCTTACCGTCCTTTCATTCTTAGCTACCATATGCAGCCAGCACTGCCATGCTTTGGACTGTCAAGTTAAGTTCTCTATCTTTGTAACCTGTACCACTATTCCAGTCCCCGTTTCGCCTCACGTTCTACATAAGGACTGGCACTACTACTCCACTACCACGTGTTCTCCTTCATTTCTTATCTCCACATGTCTCTGATTCTATCTTGTGCCAACCAGTTTTCAGATCATTCCCCTTTTTGGGTCCTCTGGTCTTGTAGCACACGTGTATCTGTATATAGTCCAGGAGTGTAGAACATAGCTCTCCAGCTAGTTCTATGCAATATACCACATATCTTCTGGCATTCTGGTTCCAGGATCTCTACAAGACTACAAGCTACTCCTAAGTGCTTGCTACTACGTTCTCCCTTAAGACTATCTATCCTAGTTCATGCTAGGAGAGTGGTAGCACTGTAACAATGCATCCTCTTTCTCCCAGGTAAATCAAGCTAGCCTGCAATCAACATTTTCTCATTTATGCTTGATGATTTGACATGATTCCTCAACAACAGTCACAGGTCAATCCAGCAACAGGATTGCATGTATTAAGGCAGGCAACGCGAACCTCAGGCACAGCTTTGGGTGACATTTTTCCTCTCGATCAAATCAGATCTTATGCCCATCTTGTCCCTCACTTTGGTGGGACTGCTGATGTTTGCCTCACCAGTACCAATAGTTTGCATTCGGCTCAGTCATTTTGGTTGAATAGTTTCTTTGACAAGGAGTTTTACTATGCTATTTCTTTGTAATATTAGTAGCACTGCAGTACTGGCTGATCAATCAGGATTTGTTACTTTGATCCATTGGCCTGACATGTCACTTAGGCTTATTTGGTTGTGAGCCATTGTTACAAGTCATCACATCACAACGTGTGGACCACATGTAGCAACTCAGTTATGGCACATTGTTCAAAGCTTTGGGATTCATGCATGTATTCAAGCTCCTCACTAGGTTGCATAGTGGGTCCTTACTCAATCTAGCATCATGCTCAGTATGCTCAGTATAAATACTTGTCCTTTGTTTGCAAAAAGGTTGTGCTCTACTGGAGGATACTTTTGCACTGGACACATTTGAATTCATTGATTCCCTCAATGGCAAACTGTAGAAAGGTCACCACAACCAACTTGGGCACTAGAACACTCCCATCTGTACCTGACAAAATGCTTCCTGTCAATCGAAACGAAACAATGCCGGTCAAGGGGATGCTGTGCAGCAGCTCGAGAAGGTTGGGAATGTCATTGATCAACCTCAGCATGTGCCCAGGCAGCAGATAGTGCTTCCAGATGATGTGCCACTGAATCCCATGGCCCCTACCCCTTGATGTGTCAGGAAGCCTTCTCAGAAGCCAAAGGTAGTAGTTCTACATGAACTAATTGTAAGAGTACTAACATGGTTAAATAGAACTCAACTCAAGAGTTAGTCAGTAAAGGCTTGGGGTTAGACTCATCTGCTCAGCCTGCAGTAGCAGCACCCTGAGCCAACATTCCAATTGGCTCAGCTCCTGCCAAGCCTGTACTTCAGATGGCGATTGATGGCTTCAGGTTTGGTTTTCAGGTTCAAGCCTCCAACCCACCTTCATTCGTTGGGGCACAGTCCACAGATGACTATGAACGAGATCGGGTCAGGTACCGAGCTCATTCACCACCTCTCACCTCCACGAAAGGAGGCCACAGCTCTAGACCACAGATTGCTCAGTCTGGCACACACAATAAGAATGTGGCTATAGGCACATCAGCTAAGCCTTAGGCTGCTGATCATTGTTTGTACACTGAGGCCTTACAGCTCTCTTCTCCTCACCGTCCTACCATCTCTGACCATGTGGCCGTCAACTTGTGCCCCCACCCAAAGCCCCTTTCCACAATTGAAGAGCACTTGTTGACATTGGTACCTGATCTGCATACTATTCATCCTGTTGTGGTGAAGCAAACTACTGTGCCAACTGTCTGTAACTCATCTAATGGATTTCAAGACAAGCCCACTCCACAGACAGCACGATTAGCTTTAATACATGATGTGTTTGGCGATAATGGCAGCATTCTGTCACTTAGTGATTCTGAGTCTGATCATGGGGAAAAACTGCTCAACTCAAGGGATAGGCTATGGGACTACCACAATGAAGTGGAAGAGGATGGTCCATGGGCTAGGCAGAGTCCTCCTACCAACTATGATGATCTCTATGCTGACGATGAAGATAACACAAAAATGGACGTTGATTCACATGGTGATGATCAGGAGTTTCCTAACAATCTTGATGCCGGTATGTACATACAATAATTTTTTTCTTTGTCGCATGCTGATTATATTTCAGCAGTACAGAGTGATGAAGACAATGGTGATGAAGACGAAGGAGCTCAGGATGGAGGTCAAGATGACAGAAGCCAAGATGGAAGCCAAAACCAAAATGACAATAGAGAACGAGAAATCTCTCCCCAACCTTGTCAACAACATCTCCCCTCTCTGCAAATCATTCCTTCTAAGCAACGTCCGAGTCCTCCACCCAGAGTCTCAATTCCTCATTGAAGTGCCCTAATCCAATCTTGTGTCCAGCAGCACTGCTCGGTTCCCCAATGCCCTTCCTCAGTTCACTCATGGGCTCTGCATGATTGCATCTCTTCTGCAGCACCTCCACGTTCTCAACAAGCTCTGTGGTGTGCTCCTCAGTCTCAGACATCTCGACTGTCACCATCCCAGCCATCTCATCTGCATGTTCTCCATGAAGATCCGACTCCTCCACATCCACCTCAGGTTGATAAACCTGACCACCCACAAACCACTGACTCTAACCAGTGCCAGAGCACCTCACCTCAAGGCGGCAGAGCTTGGACAGGAAATAGGTCAGAACCATTAAAGAAGACTCCTGGGTCCCTGAGCAGGATCTGAAATATGCCAAGTCTGCTCTGACAGACTATAAGCAATGACATTCTTCCACTTTTCCTCCTTAGAATCCCATTCTGAAATACCATGGCCATCAAACTCTCCTCCATCACAAGTACCCTCTCCACCGAATTCTCTCTTGTCAATGACACTTTCATGCCTACATCTCACGTTCCTTCGCCTGACCCTCAACCTCCTGCTATGTCTTTCTCAATTGATTTCCCACCTGTTTCTCTTGCTACCATTTCTGCTGGTATTCACTCTGTAGACGTCCCCCAGTTCACCCACCAACTCCATGATGACTTCCCCTCCAAAGACAATGTCCAGCAGCTGGACACCCTTATCCTTGACCCCCACCTCGCCACCACTATTGGAGCCTACTTGGACATGGGCTCTCCACTTTATACCCTCTATCACGCATACCTGCAGACCACCAAACTGGCCCTCTTCAATGCCCCGAGAAATGTTGATGCCCACCACTCCTTCCACCTCGAGTATATCCAATCCACCTATAGGAAGTTGTGTGCAGCCCTCGCCGTCGCCCTTTACCAGTTAGAAATGCTAGAGTTCCTCGAGGATGTGGACTGCTACCTCTCTGAACTTGTATCTCGGAGCTCGCCCAAGCAGACCATTCCTCCACAGTCTCTACTCCTTCTGCGTCCTCTGCCCCACTCTCCCCTGCCGAACTCCATGTCCTCGAGCGAGTAGACACCTTCTAGATGGGGAACAACAACAATGTTCCTCTTTCTCCCAGTTACTCCCACTACAACCAGGCATGCTACTCCTGCCACTGCCTCGGGCATTCTCGGATCTGGTGCACCCTTTACGAGTACCCCATCTGCCAGGTCACATGCCCCGGACACCTCTAGTACCTCTGCCTCAACCACTGTCGCCCTGTTCCTCCGTCTCCCTCCTTGTCAGCATCCACCTTGTCTCCCCCTTGTCATGTTCCCCCTCCTTGCCACATCTGTGCCCCGTCCTCCGAGGAGGACAACATTTACGATGATGTTGCCTGGAGCAACATCACTGGCTCCCCTGGCCATGGGAGTTATCTTGACATGTAAAGGAAGTCTTCGTGGGTACTTCAGACCTAACCTGGGGGTAATGTTATGATTCTTTGTTTTCTTGTTCTTTCTTGTTCTTTCTTCTCTTCGAGCCCATGTACCAGTCCTACCGTTCAAGCCCCATAGGACATAGTTCATTTCTTCCATGCTTTGTCATCCTTTCTTTGTCAACATTCTCTAACATTCTTCTGTGTTCTTATGCTCTGTCATCTTTCTCTTTGTCAGCATTCTCCAATGTTCCTGTTACAAACCAATGGTCTGGCTCTGATCTCTAACCCTTATCCTACACTCCGTGGTTACCATTTCATTTTATTCTCTTCCTAACATTGTGGACGGGCGTTCCACCCCTATGGACCACCTTTTCCTTTCCTGGTTGATCTCTCTAGATCTCCCCAGTATCTTCCAGTATAAACCTAACTCTATTCTTACCAGACAGTCGGTCCTTCTTCATTTCCTATTCTTAAGACTGACACTGCCTTGATTCATCTCTGATATATATAGTCTCACCATGAGGCCTCCTCGTTGCCGTGCCAGCAGGATACCATGAGGCCATTCCCCTTTTGGGATCCTCTCCTCTCGTAGCACAGTCTCCCCTGTATATAAACCCTTTGGCATAGAACTTAGCTCCCCAGCTAATTCTACACAATATACCTGCTTTCTTGGTGTATTCGTCTCCCTGAGTCTCTGAGTACCTCTTTGATTACTCGCTGCTATATTCTTGACGGTTATCTATCTTGGCTTACACCTTGAGAGTGGTAGCATCGTAACAGTTCCTCCATGTTCTTTTGATTAGTCATTCTGGACTCATGGCTCAGCTAAATACTTGCAATGCACCTTTCCTATCCTTAACCTAGATCTCCCTTGTAATCGCATTTTGTTCACTGCGACTCTTGACCTCTAAGACTCCTACCTACTTCTGAGTGGCAGCTCTACAAATACCTTGAACCTGCGACTTGAGGAAGTTCCTCAATTGTATCGTCTTTGACCTAGAACCCATCAAGGGCTATGACGTACTCCTACCCAGGGTAGTCGTAACAGATTCTATATCAAATGGTGCATTCGAGCCATCCCACCAGCAAGCTGTGTATCGGATTGTAAATGCTGTAGTGGTATGCAAGAATGAAAAATGAGAATTAGCATTGACTTGACACAAAAGGATGAGACTTACAGTGATTGTCAGGACCCTCAGAGTAATCAGGATCATTAGCATTCATGGATTTCACATGAGATAATCCACTATTCCAAGTTGGATTTACTTTCACATTGGCGTGCTGACATGGAACTGATGCAGGCTTAGGCTTCACATTTGGATGTTGCTCATATAGTGGTTGCATGTCAAGACTGACATCATCATTGTCATCTTCATTGTCATCACCTGAAATGTCCATATCAAATTCTTCACTGCGCTTGCTTTCATATGCCACCACACCGTCAGCCTCTTCTGAGTCATCAGGAGTGAAAATGCTGGCATATGTTTCAGGGTTCCTCATTGAAGCAACTGATCCAAATGAAAGCACCTGGAGGACATGATCTTCAGCTTGAATACCCCAGTTATAGCCCTGGATGGGGTCGTTGACTTCTTTGTGCTCAGCCATGGAATACAAGTCTTCATGTGTATACACGATGGGGACCAGGACATTTGTAACTGCATGTAACACAACATGTTCTTGCAACTCAAAGCCATGAAGATCATGTGGGGCTGTGGTATGCATTATAATAAGTTGACAACCATTTATTTTAGATTTTTGTACATACCAATAGTTGTCCACTGAGTTGAAGGAAGCAAAGAGTTGAAAGACATAGGTTTGCTTGATCTGAGATCTGCTGGTGGGACACTGTTACCACATGTTGCACAAGTATGGCTGGCTGGAACTTGTTCAAGCTGACACTCCTTAGCCCGTCCAATGTCTGAGCATTTGCCACAAGCAGTGGCTTCAGGAAGAAGCTCGCAATGTGTCTTGAGTAAATGGCAGGGCCCACATCCCTTAGATTTCTTCATAGCACCTGGTTTGACAAGTGAGAGATGCATCTTTGAATGATATGTAAATTAGTGGAAATGTACCTTTAGCCTGAGTGTGTCCTTTGGCCCGGGAAGCCTGAGCACACGACGCTTCAGTGTTGCTTGCTGTATTGAGCCATTTTCACTTTCTGGGAGACATGGAACTCACCTGACTGATGGCCATGCAAGCTCAAGATATGAGGAGCCTTGCATCTAAAATTTATAACCTTCAACCTTGTGTCAATTATGTTAGACAGGATCCTGTACTTACAAATATCACAATGAGATGTAAATGACAACACAATGAAAAGATGGATATGAAGTGAATGGCTGTGCAAGCCTGAGCAAGTTGATGGTGCAATGCAGGTACAACAAGGTACTTGACAAATCATGGATCAGATTGAAGCTTGGATCCATACCAAGGATATCAAGCATGATATGCAGGGTCGGTTAGTTGGTGCTGAAATCAACAATGTTGCCTCTCACAGATGATGAAAATTAACATGGAGAGTTAAAGCTGATCAGTGCAATAAACTTGAACATGATGATGCTGACCATCATGACTGACAGTACAAGGAGGATGTATTGCAAGCATAGACACTGGGGCAAATTTCGGTTGTCAACCATGCCAACGGGACTACTTCACTGCTTGGCATCTGGACAGCCAGACCGTAGTTGATGTACTAGTAGTTTGTCAGATTGTAGATGAGACCATCATAGATGCCAAGGGAGTGGGATGTAGCCAATGCAGTTGTTCCAATGCATGCTGACAGTTGCTGATCACATACACAGTCGAGATGTGAATATCATGCATAAATCATTGGTGGGGTTACAGATGGCCAGGTGTCTTCACAGCTTCTGAGTGGTCAGATGCTCTATCGGATTGGAATCCACTACATATGTACATATTGTACACATCAAGTTTTGTCTTGGTCAGTTTGAAAATCATAGTGCATTGTAGTACTACAATGTACTATACATAGCCACAATGTGCATACCATCCATGCACATCTCAGGGTGTGATCACATACAAACCCATAAGAAGTGCAACAAAAATGTTTTGATCAGCCATCTCAGTCATTGCCATACAAGTATAGTCACCATTCCAAAGAAGGTGATACTTCATTGCCAAAAATGCGAGCTCAATTGGGTTGAAGTCAGGAGAATAGGGTGGTAGGAATTCACAATGCATTCCACTGTAAAACAATCAGCTTGCATTCATGAGATCAGGTAATTATATTACCAAGCCAGGATGAGTTCCTGGATATCAGGATGCTTGTGGATTCAGCAATTATCCATCACAATGACCGAGTTTGGGGAAGGAAATGGTTACATAAATTTGAGCAATTGCTCAATAAAGTTCTTGAATGTCGCCATGCAGAAAGACCCCTCAATGATATTGCAGTGCAGAATGCCTTTAGTAAGTGAGAGTGCAGGTAAAACTGAGAACCTGTGCCATCGTCAGCAAAGATAAATATATTAATAATAACTTATGACCTACTGTCACCCACACACAAAGAATGCTTTCCGTTGTGCCTTGGTGCCTTGAATTGACCAGGCACAACCATGATAAGTTGTTCATTGATCTACAGAGCTTTCATCTACAAAAACCAACTGGTTCACCTCATATAACCCTATTCTAGCCAGGTATTTCAAATTTTTTTCCACAGATCTTTCTATAGTGACAGATGTGACCTAGATAGATGACAGACACTCAGCTGGTTACCACAATCATAAATTAAAACACTGGCAATACTTTTTTCATCATGAATCCTGCTTGTCGAAGTATTTTCCAAATTGTGGAGCATGAAATCTGGATATCACAAGACACTGCCAACATTTCTTGAAGCTTGTCCAAATACAGATCTGGAGTTTTCTGAATGCAACCTAGAAGGAACTAAATGATTTTGTATGTTACCCTATGAATGATTAATCAATCGACTCTGAATACCTCAATATTTTCACTGTGGAGGTGTGTTTCCCTCTTCAACAGTGGCTGCTGAATATTTTCACCTGGATTGGGGACTGTGCCATATCTATGGAAGTGTGAAAGGACTTGTTTGACTGTGCAAGTTGATGTATCAACACACATCGTGATGTGCTTGAAATCAAGGAATCTGGAAAGCTGCACTATTGTCCACTGGATTTCAGGAGTGGTTTGTTGGCCTTGCGGCATGTCTGCAACACATTTTCAACCACTGAGATAGAGGAGGGGCCACAAAGGTTACCATGTGTACAAATCCTAGCGCCCCAGATTTTTGTGTTTTCATTTTTCATTCATTTTTTCTTCCCCAGTTGGCACAGATATTATTCCTGGGCCTCTTTCTAGTTGAATGGTATTGTTTTTGCTGCAATCTGGTTCAGTTTTGAGGCACAATGGTCGAGTGAAGATGAGAGCTGTTTTTTACATAATTTTCTCATGGGATCAAGTCATGTGAAAAACACAGTAATGTGTGTGAGACTACTGACAACCATTGACGTGTAGGTATCAAGGGTGCTCATGGCTTAAACAAAATTTACATCCTTGGTGTATATCTTTGCCATCATCGTGGTTGCTTTATTGAATTCACCAAAAGTTAGTTGGGAGACTTTGGAGAGAGAAATCGTTCAATGCACTGGAATGTCTACTGAGTGGGAAGTAGGCAGTGGTGTGCTTGTAGAAGGGTAATCATCTGGTGACAGCGAAATGCTGTCCGTCTACGTCTTGGCAGCATCATTGAAATGACCAGC
>JBBPNB010000889.1:0-11226 GCA_038090635.1 Rubroboletus satanas | reverse complement strand
CGGGCTGGTAAAAGCCGAAGAAACTGCAGAGTGGAACCATAATCAACGACGTGATCAAGCTGTTTCACGACATACCTTGAAAGGACTCGACGCTCCATGTCAAACTCGGTCTGCAAGACAGAGAGAAAAGAAAAGTATATTATAGAAGCGTAATGACAAACCACGAGGTCCGAGGTTGACCTGACCCTTTTTTCATTAAACGTGCACGTCACATCTGCGCCAGTTTAACACGCAGCATCCACAAGGGTTGACAGCTAACCAAAAGAGCCCAATGAGTCATTATAAACGTCTTAGCATTAAACCATGTCATACACTATGTGGTAACGCCCTTCACGCATGCGACAACATACATACGTCAGGCCCACAAAGCGGACTCATGATCCCTTCTGACGCCCTCCGCGAACAACGCATCGAACTCTTCAGCAGACTGTCCAATGACTCCAAACGCATCCTGAAGGGTATGTCCAAGGTGTTCGAGTTCTTGCGTAACACCTTTCATCGTGAGCGCATACGCGAAGAAGAGCAACTGCCTGGATCCATGGACCTCGCGGTTCTTGACCACGTCTAATTTTCTGATGGCATCCACCTACATCCACGTGTCAATAGAGACTTGCATGTCAAACGTGATCCCGTGCGACTTACCAAGCGTTCTCGGGCCTTTTCGGCAGGTGGTAGATACGGGGGCAACGGGGCTTTCAAACGGAATGCAGATGCCAAGGTAGAAAAGTAAAGGATGATGTTGCCAACCATCTCACGCCGTTCCTTGTTGACAGGGAGAATAAAGTCCCTTCTCACAGTCTAGAATGATGATGATAAGGCGATGCATCAAAAGGGATACTCGTATGATCGGGCGTACCGTGAACCTGTAGAACGCACAGGGGATACGTTAAGAATGGAGCCTATCTTGACACAAATAAAAAATACGAAATGACCCACCATTCCTCTCGTGTGGTGACGCACCGCATGCTATGGAGCTTATCCAATATGGTTTGCAGGCTAGTTAATATCGAGCGATATAGCAGAATAGGAAAAGGGCCCTTCAAACGCGGTTCGTGTTGCGTTTGAGCCAACAATCCCTGTAGTTCGATCAGTTTGATTTGGAGATGAAGTTCCCTTTGTCGGAAGAAAAAAGATTAGCGATGGGTCCTATTCAATTTCACGAGACCACCACATACATAGCCATGAACTCCTGGATGGAGTTACTGAGCTGTGCACTAGCTGATTTGGAGAGCAGTGGGGTAGTCTCATCGGAACCCTGTAATCCGTTCTGGGCTCCATCATCCCAATAATCAAAATAGTCGACTAGGCCCGAATTTGAGGCGACTAAATGAGTGTACAGCCAGCCAATGTTCAGACAAAACCTGTGTGCCAAGCCGATGATGTTGAGTAATATTCAGGTCCGATAAGGGCCCACTTACTCTCCAAGGGCCTTGCTCAATTCACGTCTAGCTTCTGACGGCCACCAAAGACGTGATGCGATTAACGCCCATATCACACCAGCGGTGACAGAGGTCGATCGGTGGTAGGCGATATCCAGTACTGATACACTATCCTCCCGTATGTTGAATCTATGAGAAGAGGTGAGTCAGCGACAGTAAGCAAGGTCCAGGCACCAGCCAACGTACGCATATAGGCAGGTCAGATTATACGTCAGGAGCACAAATCGTCCAGTGGTAGCGTACTCCGGCTTTGCCACAATGTAGTAGAAACACGGTAATGAGAAGAAGAACCCGAATATCGATAATACAACACCGTTTTCCGGGAATAGCGTATATATCCCGGCCGCTACAACGGCACCAAACCTGTGCTTTTCTGTCAATGAAACTGCCGTTTTACGGGGAAAATTTACTGTACAGTGTGCCCAGGGCTCGATGGACAGCGAGAAAGTTGGTCTTCAAAGGAGATAGTTAGCATCGATCACGATTCAAGACTCAATAAGAGGGAGAACCCACCGCTCCGATCGTGGGGGACATGACGACGAAGCACTTCGGCGTAATTTTAGTCAGATTCTGGTCCCCTAAACCCCGCAGCGCTGACTCACAGATATGAGCGCCCATTCCCCCCTGTATTCCGTAAATAACGGACGTGTGGCATCAAAGAATGCAGGGGCGGCTAACAAAGCTGTGGACATGCCGACTTTGAATGCATAGTTGATATTACGATCCCTCAATCGATCCCCGAGATCCCATAAAGAGCGGAGAAATCGCTCGACAAAGGTGAGGTTCGAGCGATCTGGGGTTTGTAATGTATTCGGCGCATGAGGCCGTACCTTTGGAAACGATACCTTGGGATGGCGTTCGTCGGCGTTGAAATACGTTGCTGATTCCAGGGGTCAATTCGAAATATCGGGAAAAATGAATCATTCAGCGCTTACAGATGCGACGCAAACCGGCCCGTGGGGCTTTTTCTGACTCCCTTCGCCGTCGGAATGTCTTGATGTAAGATAGGAATGACTTGGGTCCGTTGATGAAATAGCGTTTGAACCAATTTTGTCTGGAGAACCTGGCTAACTCCACTGCGTAGATTCTTCGCATAGCATCGGTAAGGGACATCAACTCCCCGGCGAACTCCTGCAGAGTAAAAATAAAGCTGCACAGCTCCATCAATATACTCCCAGACACGAACAGCCCAGTTTCACTGACAAATAAAGAAGGAAAACGTGCTCGTGCTCGCTCTCTACCAGTACTGAGTTGTCTTCCAAGGATGAATGAGTCGACTCTTCCGTGGATTGGGAAGCAAAACTGCTTCGCCTGTATAGACGCAAGACCGCGTGGTTTGAGGTGCTTTCAAACGAGAACAACGCCCGCTCGATACCTTCGATAATTTTGTGAAAATCTTGAGGTTGCATCATTTTGTACTCCTCGGTGTTCTGGCTATTCACGAACGCTTCTCGTAATCGTTTCAGACAAGACATGCATGCATTCTGTTCTCAAACGTTATTAGAACTCCGCCGATGACGTATAGAACACATATACGAGCAGCCTTACCGAGAGCGCCTTCAACGGTGGACCAACATCATCCACGAGATCACCAAACATTTCTGCAGCTGCATGTAGCAGAGCCTCTTCGAGATCGTCCAGATGCGACGCAAGCGAATACCGGGTTTTCCCCTTAAGTCTTGGTGGGGCGTGCCCCTCCCGCTCGTCGGAGGACGGATGTCGGAGGACAAGCTTCCCGTCTCGTTGTGCCTTGGAGAGCTCGTATTGTAGTCTCGTCCCACTCCTAAGACCACTGAGATGCTGAGCAAGACGCGTGAGACTATCGACCGCATCTCCGTATGCCTGCTTAGATTGCACCCTTTCCTGTTCACTCAAAATACCAAACCACTCCGAGCGCGCCTCATCCAGGCTCTTCTTCAGACTCGTGAATGAAGATTGATGGTTCTCCACCGCTCGCTGCATCTTCTCATGACTTGGTTTTCGGATTGGTTCCTCGAGTAGGAATGTACTGGTAATAATCCCGAGCAACGTCGAAAAGGAGTCCAGTGTCTTTGTCATGTTGACTTGAAGATTAAAGGTAGCGCTCTGTGGCCACAGCGAGAAACAGACCACGTTCGATATAGCAGTGCCCACGAGCACGATGGATGATACCGACAAGAGAGTTTCCCAGTTGCCCTCTCTCACCATTCTAGCTTGACGATCAGCCAAATCGTGCAAGAACAGCGTAACGAGTGGCACTTACACGACGAACAGAACGGTTGCTGACATTGAACATGCTGTCAAGGATCGATTTTTAGCGATTATTTCTTGAATTCCGAAGAACTTGCCTGAGTTAAACGTTGGCTTCGCCATCCATACTTTCATCCACGTCAGCCCCCATATCGTCAGCCCCACCCATGTTATCAGTACAAAGTCGGCCAACAGCTGCAACCCCGGTTTCACATCAAGCCACCAAAACAAAGCCAGGCCACTGAGGCTCATGAGAGCAGAATAGAGCCATGCTACCATGCAAAATGAATCGGCTTCAAACATCCCTCCAATAGTCTTTGCAGGGTTATAATATACAGCGCTGGAGTGATATCAGCATTAAGAAAGGGCAAGAATAAAATTCGATTTACATTGTTGCAATCAGGTGTGCAGAAGGGTATGGGCCACCGTCACCAGACTCATAGGACGTCAGGTCTCCAAAGAAGCGAGACAACGATGGATGAAACGTGAACAGTGATCCAATGAAGTATGCTACGGAGCATTTGAGCATGTTCTTCCATAGAAGAGGTATCGTAGGAACCCTTGACGGCATCCAGCGCATTATGGGCGTGCGAGAGACACGTGTCGTGGTAGTGGCTGTTTCTTCGGAGCCTTCTGAAGATACTTCCTCCTCCGTAGCACTCTCTGGCTCAGAATCTACGTCTTGAATCGCTTGCGGTGGGTCGGCGAGCTGCGTCGGGAACCGAGCAACAGAGCCGTCGCTTGGTAACTCCTCAACTGGTGACTGGACGACCTGCGACCGACGGGGGTGTTGATCCGGAGATGTTCTTCTTGAGCCCGGAGGAACAGCGCCGGAACCTCGAAGCTGACCCTCGTTCTCCATGAGCTGGCTAAAGAGTGACCACTGGTGCACATGCGATGAAAGAGAACCAGTCGAGAGTCGCGTAGGCGTGGACGTGCGTCGTACGGTATTGGTAGTGGACGTGCGGTGGCTGGTGCTGTAGGAGAGACTGCGCTGTGCGAGCGTTGGGCGAGTGGGTTGCACCGTCAAAGTTGCCAGTGACGGCACCCGACGATTGCGAGGTGTACTTGGCACCACCTCTCCTGCAGTATGATCCGGGGAACCAAAGAAAGGAGTATAGGGAGATGAATCACTGGCGAGCGACGAGCCGCCATGAGAGTCCGAGGCACCCATATCCGAAGACATATCTGCTTATTCGCAACGCCACCTTGCCACAGGAATGACAATCCGTACTGGCTACGAGGCCTACTTCGTTCGTTATCCGCCTGTTTATCGATAAGCTGCCAGGCCGAGCCTCAAAGTAAAAGTAGCAAGTGGTTTGTCGAAGATGCCGCCAAGTTGCCTAGCCCGGGATGGTACCTTCCCAGACCACTACTTACGTACTAAGCCAAGACCAAGGACGCGCAATAAGGCTGCTAACAGAAGTCACGACGTGCGTTATCGCACAGGAAGCCAACGGAGCTTCAAGTCAAATCTTCAAGCTATGTGGGCTCAGAACAGTCAGAACATAACTGCCAAATATACTATGTATCGCCAAACCAATCTGATTGTCCGAATGTATGTACATACATCAAGTCCATTTCTGTTTTCTGGATTACGCTGTCAGTACCAAGGCAGCCGGAAAAGCAATAGCGTACGAGGATAAAAGTAGGTCCGAACAAAATCGTTGGGATCGGGATATGACATGACTCCAACCACGGAACGATAAGTAGTACGTAGAAGAGGTGGGCAAAACGTATGGCACGACGTATAAAAATAGGCTAGCGTAACAATTAACGGATCTTGAAGAGTAGTGCGGAAGAAACTACTGTCCGTGATGCAAGTCCGTCTCTAGAGTCCAAGTAGTATCTGAGCTGGGAGAGTCCAAGGGGCGTCCATTAGTACGTCGAAAGTCGTAACGAACGTGAAAATGATGGTACAGGAAGGTCGAAGGCGTTCTTGTCTGAATCAGAAAATCCAGAAGCGGCAAACGTTCCAAGCATCCGGAGAAAAGTAAAAGGGTTAGAACAGAACGTTCAAAAACAGTCCACGTGGGTAAACAAAATTTGAAAAGCTGTTTGATTAGATGTCCCGTCCGTCCTTGCCAGGGCATTGCCATTAATTAAGCGGCAGACGGCTTGCTGAGCGAACTATAGTCCTGATAGTCTTTTTTGTACTTTCGCCACGGAGTATGCAAGTAATGGGTACCGCGATCCAAGGCTGGTCATGGCATACAATAGCGTGCCAATTTCATTGCGAACTTCGGCGCTACTGACGATTGGCCAAGATGTTTCGACCAAGTTCAGTTCGCGGATCAATGTGTCCATAGCAGACGTCCAACAAGGCTAAGAAGAACGCAATTAAACACGCATCACGCAGTTAAGCAATGATAAACCTACCCCAAGAATCGGGTCGAGGAAATCGTAGTCTGCTTCAGCAATGTGTTTGATGATGGAGACAGAGCACCGCGCCGCCTGGAGGCACTTTTCGTATGCAACGGGATCTTCGTGTCCAAAGGGATAATATAAACGAATTATCGCAACATGAGCAAGTGTGTGTATTGCGATGTACGCATGCTTATCATCAGGCATGGTGGCGTCCAGTTGGTGGATGGGCATGAGCGTCGAGAGAAAACGTGCAATCGTATGTTCTAATGTCTGGAAATCATCCATGAATGCACTTGAGAGGGATAATGCTGCATAATCATCAGAGCAGTGCAGGTAGCCCGCAGGGTCAAACTGCCTACGCTGATCCCAGTTCGATGTCAAGCGATGAGCATGGTGGAAAAGGGTGGATGCCTTTACTCTCAGGGCCAACGGCGAGAAGCCACCTCCAAGATTCGAAAGCTGTCCATCAAAGAAGGACCGGGTAGTCGAAAAGGAATGAAAATCATTTATTTGGCCCTGAATGAGTATCGTCGTCAATAATCGACATCAAAATGACCGAAGATTGACTTACAGATTCATATTCTTCCATGCCCTGTGGCCATGGCATGACGATGGACAAGCATCCCTCGGTATCGTCCGGTATGGTCACGGGTTTCTGTAGGACTGCAGACCAACATCGATCGAGAACAAAGACTTGCCAGAACGTCAGTATTCTCTCGCCCTGTTCGACAGCATCCTTCGCAGGTTCCAGCTTCAACGGTGCCATTACTCCAGTGGACTCTAACACCGAGTGATTCATTATCGCCCCATGAAGGCCACATTGCAACGTTAACGACGCCGCAGCGGCTGCGTGGTAGCTCCCCTCTAATACCCGTCCATTAGACAAGAAGTAAACGGACAGAAGACAAGAGGCTCGGATGATGTCGAGCACTCGGTCGCTGTATTGAAGCGCCTCGCTAAGCCCTTCGAGCGAACGATTGAGGTAGTGTGATTCGTGCCCACCCAGCGGTCCTGGGCGAGAAATGTAACATGCCCAAAGGAAAATGGCGTTTGTAAGGCAAGGATGATGCTGCTCGGCAGCGGATCTTGTGAAGGAATCTCGTAATCGACCCATGTGGAGACCTAGGAGACATTGATGGCGGTGTAGTGAGAAGATATCAAGCCTGCGAACGCTCATGAGAAAATGGCGGGATCAATAGATGATGCGCTTACAGCATCTGTGCTATATCCATCGTCGGCTGCTGCTCGATGTGGAAGGCATCGCTGAAAGGCGTGGGGGACGGGGAGGGTACACTTTGAATCCAAGGCGAGCTAGTGGCTATGAGAAAATTTAGTCAAGGGTCTATGACTCCCATGGCACAGCATACCGGATGGCGGGAGAGGAGAATGAGGCGCGGAAAAACCCGTGCTTCCTGGAGAGCCCGTCAACGATGAGGACGAGCTCGCTGAGCGACGGTGGAGATGAGGATCGTATAACGTCACGGAAGGAGAGGTGTACTCCGGATCCTCTAGTTCCCTTATCCGCTGCTCGAGACGTTCAATGTTCTCTCGCAATAACTGAGTCCTCGTCTTGCCCTTCCCATCATCGTACTGACAACACTCTGGTTTCTTTGCACGAACACACTGTTGGCAGGCAGGCTTGACGCCATCACATCTCTGCAAGGATCTGAGAAGATGCTATTGGGGAACATGGAAGAGACTGACCATCTTTCGTTTTCTGGCCAACGCGTGTTTGAGCATGATCAAGCAGGACAAGCGTAGTAGGGAAAGACTGAAAATACCTGCAGCGGAGACAGGCCTTCCCCCGTTGCAGAGTAGGAGGCGGCGTGGCAGGCGATTTACTGGCCATTATTGGAACGGTACTAAATATACACGAATGGGAGCGAACCTAGCAGAATGCGATTAGCCAACAGCCCCGACGGGGGAAACGGGAGGACGACGAACTGATTTACGGCGAAACAGGACCCGGGGGCGCCAAGGGAGTTAACAAAGACGAATGGGCGCCTGTGCGATGGGGATAGGCATGAAGTGAAAATGGAGAAGAGGAGAGAAGACCGAGGCCGGCAGCGACTGTCAAGGACGATCAGAAATAATTTACAGAGAACATGGAGGTGGGCGTTCAAATAGTTCTGGGAGCCGGACTTGCCGTTGTTCAAGGGATATGGACCTGATCAGACAAGCAGGACACGCGGCAGCCCAATTCTGGCCAAGGACTTAACCGGGCAGCTATGTACATATTCGCGAGATCCGCTGAGCACTGATCCAACAATTGTCACTAGGGTTCCGCATCATCCCTTCCTCCAAGGAACCGGTTCACAAATCCGTGCGTGCTCCCTAACAGCGGTTTGTTTGAGTTTCATTTGAATCGTCTTGTCGACCGATTCGTACTCCTCCACGCCAGCTCTCACACCGGCCATTCCTGACCGCGACATCCACATGAGCGATTGCCGGCCTGCTGACATGGCTCGCGAGGATCATCCAAGTTAGTCCATCCCCTTCTCCTTTCACTATGACGCCGGGTGGCCTCTTAAGCTTGCCCAGGTCAGAGACGTCGCTCATAGTGCGAATTTTGGATCTCCCGTGCACTGACCTAGGAATTTGGATACCCCGAATTGCCATCAAGATAGGCTGTGAACGTTCTTATCGATCCGGCATCCACATTGGTCGCACTACACGCTACGCACTGGACCTAGTCGAACATCCAGCCGTGGACTCGGGATTCAAATTGCTGTGTTCACCTCCTTCAATTCACACGTCCAGTCAAAAACCGAGTCCTTCAGGTCGCTCTGCCAAATTGTACCAGCGCCACTGGAGCGCTGTGGTCAAACCGTGCCAATCAGCTGACCTTGGTTGCTGTGCCCCGAGCTGACGGGATTCGATCCTGAGCTTTGGACAGATAGTGGCAAAGGTTTTCGCGTACTCAGAGCTTTCTGATCAAGTTGGTGCCGCGTATTATGGCTACACCAGTGATAGGCACACCATTTCAAGCGTCGGCACCCGGAGTAATCCATTGAAGTTCCCCACCAACTGTCTGACAGGCCAGCAACACCTACGTAACTATTGCGACTTCCCCAGACTGATTTTTCATCCAGGTCTGTGAAATTTGATGAATTCGACCATGGTCATGCATGACTTCACACAAGTCTATCACATAGGATCCTGGAGTTTAAAAGATCAGGAAAAGCAGCGTCGAGAGGTTGTGGATGGTGTTCAGGGTGCGTTATCGATGCCAGCCAAACAGTAGCTTCAATGCCTGAAGGAACATCACTGCCAATAATTAGGTTCTCTTCCCAGGCCCTAGCCGTGGAATGCATCACGGAAACCTCTTTGGCGTCGTGACGATATGTGCAGCTGCTCCCAAGAATTCCATCAAACCTCTTTTGTATACACGTTCTTATCGGCCGTTGTCCGAGGTTTTGACACCCTTCAGCTCAACCGTGCCGTTCTAGCTGTTGATTCTCATGACCAAACTGCTCCCTCTCGGCCTCTGAGTGCTGAACACTGCCTCTCCGGTAGAATTCTCAGTCGCCGACAGGAACAAACAGACTCAGTTCCTAACAAAGTTCTTCCGTTGCAGGGTCCAGCAAGGGCAGGATGATCCCCGTTGTCATTTTTTGCTAGGTTATCACTAGAAATTTATGCAACCATGGTATTCGGAAATTCCCGTCACGTGCGAAAGGTTTGGCAGTTTTTCCGCGTTCGCCACCTTATCAGTGTCCCAAGTGAAAGGAACTCCCCGAAGGACATAAAATGTAATCTTTTGCTCCATATCTATACTCTCCCTGCCTTACAGACGGGTGGCATATGCCCTGACCTGGGCTTGGGTGAACCCGTCTGTAATTGAACAGTGCGTCACTTCAATGTTGGTGACATCGATCATTAATCATTAGCCAGTAGACCAGATGATCACGGGCGCGGGTATTTCGTTCAGCCTTGGTCAGAAAAAAATTCCCCCGAATTGATTGCATACGACACTCCGCGTCCGAGGAGTTACATGTCACGGAAAGGCTGGCCTTTGACTTTGCGTCTATATCAAGGGGAACTGATGTATCTTCGTGATCCTGGTTGAAACACCCCGTCGGACATTACCATAGTATCTTAGGAATACCCAGTCAACTTTCCTTCTCTTCACACGCATGCCCGGTCCCGCAAAAATCTCATTGAGGCTATTTGCTAACTCACCTCGAGGTCTTTCCTTTCAGTTGAGACAGTCATCGTTCTAAGACCAGGTCTATAGGACTGCCCTCGCGGCCCTTGCAATGCAGACTCAATTGATCTTGGTATCCCCGGTTGTTCAAAACCCTCGTGTCTGATCGGACGTCTATTTTGGCGTTGCAATAACGTTTACCCGAAAGCTCGGCGGTATGGTCGGATGCCTTCTAGGGCGTCGCACACAGCTTGCCCACATGGCACACACCTGCTGCAGTTCGACATTTTACATAACTTAGTAGAACAGATGACTCCACTACTTACGCGAGATTTTTTTTTTTGACCATGTCTGTTCCATGACAGGCATCCTGGCGAGCGAATCACATACCATAAGCACGGCGACCTGGCTGTGAAGATTCGTGCCTCTGAGGCCGATATGCTACACACAACCCGGGGATGTCGAAGCTCCGCGTCTGATAAGTTAGTGAGTGTCAATCCATGTGTACGACTGTAAATAACTTCCTCCAGATTTTCAAAGGATAGATTCTACTGTGGGTTCACTCCAATCCTGTACAATAAGGAAATTAATACTGCGAGCAGGACCTGATTAATTTCTTATTTTATTCGGTGCGAACTGGTCCTCTCTGTTCGTCCTGTCGCATCCTGATATGCGATTTCATCGGCGCCTTTTCGACTCTGGCTGGCAACGAGGCTGTGTTATACACCTTCACTCGGACCGACACACATGTTGTATGTATGTAGCTGTGTTCTGAAACTTTCCGTGATGACTTTTTGGGACGTCAATTACATAGAAGCTACGATATATTTACTCGAGTGATCAATCTCAATCTCTGGAATCCCAAGATCACAAGACCCATGTGGAAGATATGCCATGGTCTCGGGTTATCTCATTTACAATCCCTGTGGCAATCCCCCGACTACGATAAATGAAGTTGCGGTTCAGGATTCATCATCCCCGTAAACTGTTCGAGTACACTATCTCATAATACATAATACGCAACTGTATGATATCTCGTAATGC
>JBBPNB010000888.1:0-11261 GCA_038090635.1 Rubroboletus satanas | reverse complement strand
ATTTGTAGTTCTCGACCCAAAAATTCCCCTCCTCGGTCTGAACGTACAGAGGTGAGAGTATGACCAGTGAAGGTCTGTGCCCAAGCAGTCATATCTTTAAACCTAGTGGCAACAAGATCCTTGGTGCAAATGAACACAACCAGGACATAGTCTGATTAATCATTGATGAAGGTGAGAATGTAGTGGGCTCGAGAGTGTGGTTCAACCAGTAAAAGACCAATTAAATCTGTGTGGACCAGAGCAAGTGGACAATTGACCCTTTTATCAGAAGACAGAAATGGTCAGTCGGCCATCTTCCCTAAAGTGCATCCTTTGCAAGGTGCAAGGGTTGCAGGGATGACGAAAGGAGGTAGTCCAGAAATGTGCATAGATGCTTGTCAAAGCACATTCTTTGAAAGGTGACCAAAATGCTGATGCCATAGATGATAAGAAGCTGATTCCAAAGCAAGGGAAGTAACAAGAGCATTCTCTGGAGTAATCAATTGTGACTGAAACCAGTGAAGGTTGTTCTTGGTTGATCTAGCAGACGCCTGTATAACCAAGTTTCCCATTGCGTTCCAGATTCGGCTAGTAGAATCTGTGATCTCGCAGATGTAGCCTTGCAATGTCAGTGTAGGAACTGACAGTAGTCGATGTGTGGCATGTGGCACGAACCAAACTTCCTATAAAGTAATAGGCTGAAAAGAATCTTGCTGAACAATAATCTTGCCAGGTCCGTACATAGGCACGGTTTGTCCATTCACAACAGTAGCGATGCGAGTGTTCATGTTGAGATGGACAAAATCATCTTTAAAAGGCAAAAGATGATCAGAGCAACCACTGTCAATCATCCAGTGATCTCTGGTGAAAGATTGAGACTGAGAATCTCCTCCTAGCACAAAAGTGCCGTGATAACAGTAATCTGTCTCATCATTGTCATATCTGTATAAAACCTGGTTGTTGTTGTGCTGTAGACGAATGCCATGATCTCATGGTGTCTCTGGGACAACCACGGTGGTCTCTACCGAAGTAGGTAAGGAAGCGGATAAATGATCAAGATGGTCAAGGTTCTCAAAGTCAGAAGAGCTTGATGGTAATCCCCCAATGCTAATCTTCATCAATGTCTTCTTCTTCTTCTGTTTCTTCTTTTGCCCGATAGGAAAGATCTCACCTAACTCAGAAGGGGCATTCTGAGAGGCGGTGGAGAAAGGGCATGGATGAGGATCCAGCAACATTCATCCTGATATCTTCTGCTTCATGACTCCATCCTGTTGCTGCTATAGTCAAGGAAACTTCCTCGGCCTCTTGATCCACTTCCATGTGATCAAGGTAACGATCTTCTGGATCGTTAAGGGATGGATAAATGATGTCTTCTTTGATGTAATCATTCTCCGTAAAGACCTCATTAGCAAATGTTACTCGTGTGCTTGTGCGCGACCTTTTCCTTTACAGTTGTGTCTCTTGTTGTAGCCTTCTCACTTGGTCTGCAACTGCGGAGTAAACTTCTTCTGACCAGAAGAAGAGCCTCAGTTCCAGTTGTTATATCCGGTACCAGTATGTTGCTGCTGTTGAGGCATGTTACCATAATAATGGTAACTATTTGATGGTCTTGACTATTGAAAGCCAGGGTTCTGAGATCTCCACTGATTCTGTTGTGGAGGTCCTTGCCAAATAACAGCTGTACAGTTCACAGTTGCTTGTTGGTCTCTGGATACTTCAGAGATCTGGGAAGTGAGTGGTCTACGAGTAGCATGTAGATCCATTTCACGAAGGATACATTGAGAAACGTTTTCCGTTGTGAATTGGGTTTCATTGAGGGTTTGCGTAATGGTGGAAGCTAAATTGAAAAAGTCTTGTGGGAGTTGATTAAGAAGGATCATTGCTTTAAACGATGCAGGGAGATTGAGGCCAGCTTGAAGAAGCTGTTCGAACATCTGAATGATCTTTGAAATATCTTCATTGGCTGAGCGTGGAGAGATGTGTGTTCGCATGATTTTATGAAACATGTAGAACTGGCCAGATATGCCAGTCTTGCTGAATAAACCTTTCAAGATCTCCCAAAGAGCGTGAGTGACTGAGGGGAAGGTGTTGGGATCAGCCCATTCATAGTTGACATGGCTGGTTAATGAATTGTTGATTGTGGAGGCAATAAAGCCAAGAACACGCTTGTCGAGGATCTTCCACTTTAAGTGATCTTCAGCGGTGGTCTAAAGCGCATAAGTGAGAGTCCCATTAACGATTTCCCAAACCAAGTAGGCTTGTAAGGCAGAGTGAACATGTATGCTCCAAACAGGGTAGCTGCTTTGTCCAGAAAGGACGGGAATGCATGAAAGAAGAGAAGATTCGATCTTGAGTTCGCTTGATGAGGGGAGTGCCATATCTATAAAGAGAGGAGATCTGAAAAGATATTGTCAGGAAAGAAACTTTCAAAGAGATAGCCTATAAGGGAGAAGTTGGTAGGAGGTCCTGTTCCTTGTCTCAGCTGTGAAGCCGGTGTCCTAGATCTCGATGATGGAAGCCTCGGATACACCCATTTCTTCTTGCTTTCCCAGTCAAGTTTCCTTTGGTACTTGGTCTTCTTTCATGGTGCAATAGGAGGGTCTTGATGATGCTGAGTCATTGGTGAGGTTGAATAAGATTCGAACCGGATATAATCCAGGTCTCGCATGTAATGCGGATTACCGATGTAGACATTGGTAATAAACCCCTCCTGAATGCAAACATCACGAGAAGAGATGGATAAGAATGGAAGTGAAATTGATGAAGAAGTACCATTAAGGAAAAGAAAGTTCTTGACAGGAGACTGTAAGTCTTGGTGATAAGCAGAAGGAGAATAATACGGCAATGGCGGCAATGGTAGCAGCCAAGTGGGTGGAACCGGTGTGGAATGAAGTCATCTAAGGGCTTGCTTGAAGCCATCTACATCTTTGACCTTCCTCTCCAGCTCTGTGATTTCCTCGGGAAAAAGGTTCTCCTCAGAGCCCTGAATAAATTGCATTAAGCTCATCCTTGTTGTTATGAAGGTGAGCGGCCTTGAGAAGACATTGAAGTCTTCACTGTGTGTGGGCTCACGGAGTGAAATCCTGTTGGAAAGTTGAGCGCTGGTGATGGTCAAAGTAGGCATTCCAATTGGCTTGAAGGGGAGATTTCATCTGATGATGATCATTTGGTCTGTGATGATATAAGAGCTCAAACTCCAGTCTCCAGTTCTGTTTGAGAGATTTTTCTAGAAGAGAGAAATAATTCAGTGGGAATTGGGCATGGGAGGTGATCTCGAATCCTTGATAATGGCCTCAGACATGTGGTGTTTGATCTAAAGATTCGGTTGGAAACGCCCAACCAGCTCCTTTATAAGCCTTGCCAATGGACTCTTGGCAGAAACAAAACAAGTTGACTGTATAGTCAGCCTCAGTCTCGCATGTGGGAATTTGAAAGGGAATCACCTGCCGTGGAGAAACATCAACTTGTTCAAGTGTGAGTTCTCCATGCTGGTCCACCTGATGGACCGGCCCTAGGTATTCTTTGCCGAATGTTCCATCCTCTCGGAACTGATACGTCTGGATCTGTCATGGTGTGAGCAGGGGTCCGGGGAGATAGATTCTCTTCTGAAATCTCGCAAATTTCCAATCCATCCTCTGAAGAACTCCCAAATGCTGTAACTGGGAAAGTTCTATGTCAGGCAGCTCCACATATTCATAATCGGCCTCCTTCCAAATGTGTGCATTCTCGAATGAGTTCGGGTGATTCCGGAGTAAATCCTGTGGACTCGGTACTGGTACTTTGAGGATAGGCATTGAAGGGTACTGTGCATGCTGAGACGCGGTCAATTAGATGTCTCGTGGGTTCTGAAGATGTTGGCAAATCTTCAGCTAAGATCTGGTCGGAAATAGAACTGGTAGGTGAACGGAGTGGAGTGTTGTCTGCGGAAAGGTCCGGAAGTGAAGTGAGTTGTTCATACCCGAGATCTTGTATCTCGCGCCAAGCTTCTTGAAGCTCAAGATGGGAAAGACAAATAAAAGGTTTGCTTTCGTGAAGGGGTAGGGAGTCTTCCGTACCACGTCGCAGAATGACGAAGTTTTGCTCAGGGTGTCAGCAATACTTTTCTCTTTTGAGGGATCGTCCACAGGTAGGACAGGGTATGTGAAAAGGAACTCCTGGTGACACAAGTCTGGATCTGGCAGCAGATGACAATCTGAGCCTTGACAGCGGAAGGTTTGGTGTGTTGACGGGAAGTTCCGGTATAACAAAAGGAACAGGTGCACGCGGTTGCAATGGAGGATCTGGGGGTGAAAAGTCTGGGTTGGTACTCACTTCTAGAATTGGTTTAGCATCAAGAGAGATGTGCAGTGAGTACTGGTGGTTGCCCAGAATATGTGTAAAAAGAAGCTCAAAATGTTCAGCCACTTGCATGACTAAGAGCTGCTCTCTGGATAGAAGTAGGAACCAGAAAAGGTTCACACTCTTCTCAACGTAAGGATGACTGAGGGTCATCGCAAACAACGTCGACAAAAGATAAAGGCAAAGGCTGATAGCCAAAACTATCCAAGGGCACTGGGGTATAACACGGGGAGGCATTAGGCAATATCGAATGACGGACTCTGCTGGTTAAGCAGGGCTCATAACCTATCGAAGTTCAAAGGAACCTCAATGGCGCAGGGACAAGAGGGAGGTGTTACTGAGAGAGACTCACTGAGGCCCAGAGGATAGTAATCAGGTTATAGAGTGACACTTGAGTAGTGGGATTGGTCTCTAAGGTCTCTTCAGGAGCTTAGGTCTCAAGTGGAATGAAGGGTGGAAGAATTGTTAAATACTACTGGCAGTAAGGCCAGGTTTAAATAGAAGTACAGTGTTTGTACTTGTAATGGTAAATGTCCCATAAGGGGACATCTCGTAGAATACTACGGAATATCATGGAATGATATGTAATACATAAGTCATGCTATATAAGCTAAATGAGTCATGATCAGTAAGCAATTGGTAAGTCATCCAATAGCATTACTAGCTCTTATCTATGATGTCAGAATGACATCATGCTATCATAATATGAATAGCATAAGCGGTCCAGGCCACAGACCTTATAAGTATGATGTAACAAAGGTCTAGACAGACCTAGATTCTAGGATGTGAAATTGAAGAATTAAACATAGAAACCTAGAATCTCAACATGCCCTGCCCTTGCCTTGCCCCACCTTCACCTTGCCCCACCCTTACCCTGCCCTCACCCTCCCAGCTCAATGACAATGCACAACATGGTGTGCACCGTGTTTTGCCTCACCTCACCTTGCCCTTGCCCTCCCTGCTCAGTGATGATGCACCTGGCCCTGCCCTCACTCTCCTGAGCCCAATAAGTACAGTATAAGTGGCATAAGACTTTGGCCTGTAAGTATAAATAAGCAATTTGATGTTTTCCTGATGTACTACATGTCAAGCTGATTATAAATGATTTTGGTTCTATGGCCTGCTATGTAGTGAGATCAAGCATTTTCATGGGTGCTATATAGTACTACATACCTCCTGTGTCCAGCTATATAGGCTATATAGTTGGGACATGTCTACCAGTACTACAGGTGCTATGTAGCCTACATAGCACTACATAGTACATATGATTTTTCCAGATGGAGGGCAATGGCACACTCCCCACTGGCTGGGCAGACAGCAGGAGGTGTCTGGGTCACAAATCGGCCAATCAGTTCTGTCTGCAGTCCTTACTTGAAACTTCACCTTAGTTCTCAATGTCCGGCTAAACTTCAAGAATTTAATGTGGACTTTATGTTTGTCTAGATACCAAATTCTGTCTAAAGTTTAGTTTTTATCAATGTTTGAAGTTTGGACGAAATGCGAACTTGAACAATCTATCTGAAGTTTAGGCACGCATTCTTCCTACTACGAAATTTCTTATTCACACTGACATCCAGGAGGAGGCAACACGTTCACTCATATTCCAAGTATCGGCCTGCGTATTTTCGACTGGGAAAACTTCAAGTCTTACCGTTGCCCAAACGCCAACTTATATTCCAAGTACAGTCTTCACGTTTTGGACGACATTTTCACCCGACTTAAATTCTGCAAAACGCGCCGTGAGTGGAAGATCTTTACACCGTCTTCCTTCGACTATGACGGACTCCCGGCACATCTGGCAGTGGACGCTCACCAAAGAATCCATCGCGCCATGCTTTGTACGCGACGTCCTCGCCATGCGCCCACCCACTGGCAGAGGTCCGTCCCGCCCTTGCCCTCCTTTCCAGTCAACTCACTCGAGACCGATTCAGACGCCGACTTTTTCTGGCTTGGACATACGCCTTGTCGGACGGTTCTCCTTGTCGGCATGGTCGTCGGCATCCAAGTCTACGATAAGCGCGCCATCTACACCAGTCGGTCCTAATCCACATCCACCCTCTCAGTACTGACTGCCTCACCAGTCGACGATGGTACAGCCGTGATCGATTGTGTCCTTCGTCACCCTAACCCTACACTCCTCGCACCCGCACCGCGTCCTCCTCTTCAATCCACGGGAGGTCCGAGCGAAAGACCAATCCCCAATGTCCCTCGCCAAAGAAACCGCGTCTTGACAAGGCCAAATCCGAGTCGACGGAACCACCACCGCCGATCACAGAACCTGGCTACCCCGTCCGCGTCGTCGGTAAAGTCATGCGACACTACCAATCAAAGTAAATTCATGCCGATACGATCGGTGTGTTCCCATGTCATTTCTATTCTACGCATCGGATGCTCATGTACGCACGCAGATCCCTCCCCTTCCAATACGTCGGCATCACACGCCGATGCAGATGCGAGCGTTTTCTCCAATACCTCGCTCACATCTCGCCCGGGTCCCAGAACCGCGTCGTATACCCTCCCCGCACCACCACGTATGCCGATGCCGCTTCAGAATCGAACTCAACCTCCAACCATACCGACGCATGTCCACACCTGTCATGGACACATGCACACCCCGACCTCGCCCACCGCATTGTCCATCGCGTCTTCGACGCCCTCCAGTCCATGCAAACCATCCAGCCCCGTCAAAGCACACGAAGTGAGTCCCTGCATCACGTGGCCAAAACCCATTCCATGCAGTTCGTTACGCGTACACTTCCATGACGTTTTCCGTTTTCATTTCCAGGTTCCACGCAAACCCAAACTACGACATCCCTCGCGTCTACACATGCGCGATCTCACTGCGAACACGTTTCGACTTTATGTTAAACATTACATGGATAATGCCCCGCCGCCGTTTCCGGCTTCCTGGTCTTCTCCCTCACGGAGCACGTGTGGAGGCGTCACGACACCGACGAAACTCGCACGAGACGAAGGCGATGAACCGACACCCCGCCCTCGCCCAATTGCAAGAAACGAGACTCGGACGTCGGCCTCGGCGTCGTTGGGAAAACTGAACGGGCGCGGTAACGGGAATGGTCTGCGCCTACATCCAGGACTGAGACTGGGACTGGGGCAGCGGCAGACCCACCGCGCAAAAAGGTGGCGCCGCTGTTTTCATGGGCGATCGTCAAACTGTACGAAGAAGGGAGCATTGTGCTCTGGGATGGGGACGTGCGGCCGTTACCAGTACCGCCCCCGCCCTTGCCCCTGCCCCTGTTGTCGAGTGGGCTATGGAACAACGACACGCGCAGCAGCGCCCTTGGCGCGCCGTCTGCGTCGTGCTGTGCACCATCTGCCCCGGCGGATCTGAGCACGTCCACCTCCTCGTCCGCATCGGTGCTGTACAAGTCGTCTGCATCGGCATCGCTCTACTCGCACTATCACGCTTCGCGACGCCCCTCTGCCAGTAGGCACCACCACCAGCACGACGAGGTTCTGGAGCGCGATACCGATGTCGTCGATGCGGACGCGGATCCAGCGTACCTCTCGGATCCACTCGTGGACGAAGAAGCGTATGTCTCACTCACGCCGCAGTTCTTGGCGAGGTATGTAAGGGAGGTGGTGGGTGCGGTACGTCGTGGGGGTGGGCGTGGAGGTACGGGTGCGAGGGGAGGACCAAGAGGGAGGGGAGGGAAGGGAAGGGAGCCAACGCCAGAGGACGTCTTGGCGTATATGCAACGGACGGACGGACGGTGGGCAAGGGTGGGGCTGTGGGCCGTGGAGGAGGCGTTACAGTATTGAAGGAGGGCTGGTGGATCGGACTTGGACTTGGCCTTGGCCTTGGGGTCTCATTGCTCGAAGTACCGGGAGGTGTCATGTTGGCGTCCGTGCCCTACAATATGCTTGCTTATATAACTTGTGTCGTGTTTGGGACGTCCTTTGCCATATCACTACCTGTTCTTTCAAGGATTACAAGCTTTGATTCCTCTTTACTCTCACACGTAACGTGTCCTCCTCGCCTTCGTCGGGCCAAAAGGCTGCTTCGAGCTCGACGGAGCGTGCCCATATCGCCTCTGCACGAGCAAGTGCCTCTTCTGCGCTCCTCCCAGCCATCGACTGACCCGCCATGACGGAGGCAAAGTAGTCATCTACGATATCGCCAATCCCTTGTACGAATTGTACAAAGTCGGCGTTGGCGTTGGACCAGTTGTAAGACAGATCGCTGATTGCCTTGGCGGTGAGGTCAGCTTGCGCTTCTGATGAGGACGGTTTGGGGAGGGCGAGGTGGACGGTGGACCATGCATCCAAGTAGATCTGTGCCCAGCAATTTCAGTAAGAGACTCAGCAAACGATCCGGACGCGCACCTTTTCCATCCCCCACAAAAACACCAGACCGTCCTCGAGGGACGCCAACGCGCCGATCCTTGCCATCTCAGCGGTGTAGTCCCGCGTGGGTTTGCGTTCGCGCCAGTAGCCATGGTCGAGGGAGAGATCGTACGTGCGGGCGGTGGTGTCGAAGAAGGCGACTTCGCGGACGATGTTGGTGAGGCATCCGACGAGTAGGGTGAGTGTGCGCATTGCGAGCTTAGCGGCGCTGGGGTCGTCGAGTGGGATCTTGGAGATGAGTTGGGCGATGAAGCGGGGGTAGGCTTGTGCTGCATAAATGCGGTCTTGGTAGAGATAGAGAGCGAGACGGGGGGCAGGGAGGGAGAGGGAGGCTGCGGCGGCGAGGAAGGGGTGGGCAATGGCGGTGGAGTAGGGGGTGGACGTGGCTAGCGAGGAGAGGTGGTCAGTCAGCTTGTTCATCGTCGTTGGGATACAAGACTCGGAGGGACTCAGTATTCGCGCGACAGCTCGTGCGTTGCCTCTCTGTTTACCTGGGCACTCATCACTTTTGTTATTTTGTTCTCCCTCCGTGACCTTCACCTGAGCTTACTTACTAAGCGTAATTCTTCAAATCTTCAGACTTCGGCGTACTGACCAAATTTTAGATTCATTCACTCATTCATACTTGCGAAAGGGAAACCAATATCTCAACCCCAATATGTCAGATCGGTATAGGCGGGTGTATCCGGCCACGGGGATGTCAAGGAACGACGTGAAACTTTTATTTGCTCCTTTCTTCTGCGATCTGCAGCGTGGTGGCGTCTGCCAGTGCACGTTCCACGCGTGGCATAGAACGGAGGAGATGAACTCCCAGATTCACTTGCAATTGGGAAACTGGTGAGGTTTGATTGTCAAATGTTGTATGACTACACATACTGACTCGCGGCCCGTTGGCTTGCCCTGAGATCACTGATAGGCTCACACTGTAGTACTGGAAGAAACAAGGACCGCCTCAGCAGGTCGTTGGGAATTGTTTGGGTTAGTCCAGCGAACAGTTCCGGGACGCAATTTTCAGCGAGTCACTCTTCTTTGCGGACACCCATGAAACTAACACCCCGGCCAAGGAGTCTAGCGTACCTTTGCTGATTCCCAGAATGATCACGAACCACAATAGGAGGTGCACCATGGTGACAGTACCGTGTTTGAGGCTCAGTTTACTTTCCATCGCGGCATGATCGGTATCGATATCAATCAGCCTGGAATGGTGTGACACGCTAATCCGAGATCCTGGTGACAGTGCTGTGTTTGAGACCGTATAGTACCCTTGGCGGTACACGCAACATCTCTGCAGCAAAGACAAGGAAAGCTAACAGATCAATAGAACCTCAGGAAGGCCAAGAGAAAGGGAATCCATGCACCCGATGTTTTGAGGCTTGTTAACCTCGATGGTCCACTTAGAAACCCCTCGGTGTTCCTAATTGCTGGTGGGCTGTAGGTGGGTTGTTTTCGGCAGGACACAAGGTGAAACAAGGGGTATATGGTAACGTCCAGACGGTGGCGTCGGTGCTGGCCGAAGTCCTTAGAGCAGTAATCAATTTCTCACATCATGATCGACATGCTAAAAGCAGACGAATCTTCTCTATAGGTCCGCCATCCCATCACCCCCCACGCAATGTATGACTGGACAACCACAGCTGGCACCTTAGCTCTCGGGTGTATCATCGTTCTGTGCATTGGACGACGAGCTCTCGGGAGTCGTGCTCCTTACCCATTGCCCCCCGGACCTCCTGGGTTACCGTGGGTTGGGAACATTATCGGGATAGATGCAAGTGCTCCATGGGTAACATACGCTGAGTGGGCAAGAACATATGGTGGGTGACAACATGTTCGGTTCTATGTCGTCCACTCAAGATAATGTGTGTACAGGCGACATTATTTATTCTCGACTGTTGGGAAGAGATATCATCATCCTCAATTCGGAAAGGATTGCCAAGGACCTTCTCGAGAATCGGTCTGGGAACTATTCAGACCGCCCATACCTTATCACCACCGAAATGTCAGGTCCTTGTTTCTTATCCATCTTGTTAATCTCAATCCATTACTCAAGGTGCGGTGTGGGATTCAATACAGCTCTATTGCCTTATGGCAATCAATGGCGATCGCACAGACGGTTTTTCCATCAAACGTTCCACCTTGATGCAGTGCCGAGATTTCTGCCGTTGCAACATCGCAGAGCATGTCATCTCCTCCGGCAGTTGTTCAATAGTCCCGGACAACTCGATGATCATGTGTTCGAGTAAGTATAAGAGTGAATGTGGTGATAGACTCGACCCAACTGAATTTCCATCGAGATACACAACATCAATCATTCTGAACAGTACGTATGACTATGACCCGGCATCTCGAAAGGATGAATTCGTCGACATCGTGGTAAATGTCTTGAAAATTGTGGCACCTGCATTTCGTCCCGACGTTGCCATCATGGCTGGTGCGTTTCCATTATGTGAGTCAATCAGATTTGCTGTTGTATGTTCCATCGTGACATGAGTCTATTGGGAGTGCTTCATCTCCCGTCGTGGTTTCCTGGTATGTCATTCAAGAGGCGGATGGCCATTGCACGCGCGCTTTCGAAGCAG
>JBBPNB010000887.1:0-11263 GCA_038090635.1 Rubroboletus satanas | reverse complement strand
CCTCGAACACAGCTTCTGCATCTGGCTCTGGTGCTAGTGATGCTTTGTGGGAGTCATACCAAGCCCGTTCCTACTTGGACACCCATGGCATTAGGCTTGGGTGTGAATGGGTACGTTGGTATATTTTGGCATACCTGCTCGTCACTGAGAACCTACAATCAATGATCATCGAGGATGTGTGAGCGAAGGATCAATTCACTGAGGTCACGTCCAATAACCCACCTCATATGCTTGCTGAATCAGGGCGAAGCGTTGCGTGGCACCCTCGACATCATCCTTGTTTTTATCGGGATGATGGATAAGGGCGAGTTTCCTGAATGCTTTCTACGATAGTGCTGAGACATTTGTAAGTGAGTTGAAGAATGGGACGTGCCTTGATCTCATCGGTTGTCGCGGATTCTTCAATACCAAGAAGTTCGTAATAATCAGGTGTAGAGACATCCTGAGCGTCGTTATCCCTCGCGGCGGACTCCCGAGCGCCCATATTCTACCGCGCGGAGTCGTTCAGGGCCCTTGGAATGATAGGAGGATTGAACGTTTGTCCCTCACAGGCTCGGCCGGCCTTCAGAGATGGTTATAACAGATATTTAGGTACTGGCTGCCTCGTGACTCCAATGTGATTGATTTTCCAAAAAAGGGAAGTAAGGCTCACCATAATTTCGCAACCGACACGTTCATTTCCTAGACTCTACGGTTCTCCCTTCCACTCTTGAATCATCGCGGTGACGGTTAGACATTTGAATCATGTCCGACTTCTTTAGATCATCGTCCAGTAATAAGCCAGGTATACCTTTGCCTTTTCCGGTGCGCTTTGGGAATTTAACAGGTCCTACGTAGACATGGTCGCCCAGAAGGAGGCCGTCGTGAACGCCATTCGTGCAGAAATAAACCTTGCCACAGCGCAAGAGCTCATCACTGTACGCATTTTTGTGGTGTATCGGACGATATATCTCACGTACATGACTCAGAAAACTTCCGAGAAATGCTTTGCAAAATGCGTTCCGAAGCCGGGTATGTCATTAACGAGCTCGGAAGAGGTACGTCCGGCGTGTCTTTTTGGGATGCTCGTGGTCATGCATCATGGCTCACCGAGTTGTATTCCTCAGACGTGTTTGACACGATGCATGGATCGCTACTTAGAGGCATGTGAGTATCGACTCGTTGAAGTCGACCCCAGGTTTGATCCATGTCTTTCATTTGTAGTCAACATTGTGAGTCGGACGCTTACAAACAGAGCCAATCAGCATGGCAGGGAAAATACACCATAGCCTTAGGAAACCTACACACTCTGGTTCAATTCCCATTATTATCTTCCTGCTATGCTTTACGCTTCAATAGAACACAGCATTTGTCGAGCATTCTCTGTCAACCTTGTAGTGGCAATAACCTGGTGTTTAAATGCTATGTAAACTAATTCGAAAGTTTAGTGGGATGTGGGTAAGTATGCTGTGGTGAGTACTACTAGAGAGCTATAAGGGGTATGTATGCAAGCTGGCGATGTGAGTTGGTATGCCCGATTACAACGAATTGGATTGCAATGAATAGTTCGCGGAAAACGGAAGAAGGCGCGAATATGTACTGTGGAAGTTGCAACGTTTGGTGTTCGGGTGTTTATATTGCGGAATTGCTATTGTAATCGGGTCTTAGGAGTTGCTGTCCGAGTTCAACATGCCAGGCATGCCTGAGACGACAGGGATTGTGGGTCGTAATGACTTACTGTGCACGTGTTAGGTGCTGATCCAGCGGGGGTAGAATGGGGTGTTCAACAGTGGTGGGGATAGCGTTCCAAATGACGTGGGCGCAGCATTCGCAGTTGGTTGAAGGCTGTCAGGAAAAGAGAGCATCCTCGTAGAGAAGTGGATGGACTGAGCCAGCAGAGTACGGTCGCTGATGTGAACCATAAGGATAAAAAGGTCGAGAAGAACCATAATTAGCAGAAAGCGAAGAATGAGACATGCTGTGGCAGAGCAGTTTCTGGATCGTTCGAATGTGAAGTTGGCTGACTGACTTCAATGGGGGGGTGTGGAGGATATTGGGGATACGTGGGAGGATCAGATTCGGAAATCACGCCCGAGGGGGGTCGTGCAATGGGGAGGTGTACAGACTCATCGTGTAGAGTGAGCTGTCGACCAGAAACAGGTGAGGAGAAAGATCGTTTATGGATGAGGACTGGCTGGTCCGGTTGATGAAGGTCCACGCTATCTTGTGGATGATAGCGATATCCAGTGCCATCAAAGGCGGCCAGTGGCGGCGGCGGCATCTCTGAGATAGCTGGAGACGGTTCTTGAGAGTGATAGCTTGGTGAATGAAGCGGAATGTCTGATCCAGACGTATGTGCGTTCAGGTGACGAAGTACATGAGCGAGTTGAACAGCAGATCCTACGAGGTTGTGTCTCAAAACCTTAGTAGCTTGCTGGTCTTCGGTCCAATCTGCACACTTTTTCCAATGGCGGATCGGATCGGCACCTCGATCAGGATCGGGGGGCGAAAACGATTCCAGGTAAAACGTTGGTGGTTGAGAGAGAATGAACGAGGCGAGACCTGATCCTGGGGCAGCGTTTGTGAATTCGGTATCAATGATGATATCGAAAGGGATTTCCATTTTAAACCCATATCCTGAGGAATGGATGAACCAAGTGAGACAACGTTTCGTATCACATAGATACGCCACAAGGTCATGCTTTCTAAGGGTGGTCCCGATTCGACGCCAAGTACCGACGGAAAGGTCTGTACAAGGGATAATGGTAACGGCTGGTAATCAACCCCCAATCGTCATCAGATATTTGCGGTCAGTATTAATCACTCACGTTCGTCTTCGTGTAGAAGGTTGTGTAAGTCCGTTTCGTAGCCGGTAGCTAACTCTGGTGGGGTGTCCGGTGGGGATTCTGCACTGCTACCTCGCCCCTTCTTACCATCTTGTAGTTTAGCTTTGGCCCGTCTGCGAAGAGGTCAGGTGCAGCATTGCAGAAAAAGTGGGTAATGACCGGTTCTGGAACCAAATTTGCGTCTGACGTTCATGCATTCCAAGCATCTCACTGATCTCCTTTCTGCGAGGAGCGGTTGGGCTTCGGTCCATGGCAAAGAACCGTTCCAGATGTACGAGCTGTTCTGGTGTGACACGTGAACGTTTCCGCTTTTCCCTCCCGGCCTTTCCGCCTGTCACACTCGCTGGCAGCGAGCGTTGAGGACCGGATGCAGGTTCTGCCATGACTCGATAAAGTTCTGCAACTGGTGGGAGGGTTCAGAAAGTAAAATGGCGGTACTTACCGCTCGAGGGTACCGCGTCACAGACCACAGACATATGTGGCCTGCTGGTGCTTGAGCTGACGCCGCTGACATGGAACTAAAAAGGTTAGCCTAGTCAGTCCCCAAATGTTTAACGAGCCGCATAGCAACTCCCGAGGACCTGACGGAGTATAAAATATTGAAACCCAGATTAGGGACGCAAGACCTCAAAGGGAAGCAAACGTAATTTGCGCAGTAACTTAGGATCTTCCGGATTCCCACTCGGCGCGCCGAAAAGCACCATCTATTCCACCTAGAAGCTTAGGCGTGGGTAGGGATAGTAATAATACTGGCTACGTAGACCGGTACAGGATTTCGGACTTGCTTCTGACAACTGGCGAGTGTCGTTCCTGGCGTGGCGTTTTTTTTTTTTTTCTTTGACGTGCAGCCGAACATGCACACTGAGTGATGCGAGATCGCATCTTTTGTCCGGCGGCAGTCATGATGATGGGGTACTGTACGCGATCGTTCCAGAAGTTTCAGGTACAAGTCACAGCGCGCCTGACACGAAAAAAACTCGAACAGTTCGGGAAGCAACTGGCGGCAAAAATCTAGCTCCAGCACCACACTAATACGCAGGCAACTAGAAGTCCGTGGCCAATAAAATACTAATATACTTACGCTGGTGGCAGCAGAGCAACAAGAGAGGTAACCGGTACTTACACAGCCCGCCTAGCGCAGGTCTGGAACTTGAGGCCGCGAATCCGAACCGAGCAGGAATGCGAAGAAAACAAGCCGAAAGAAATATATCTCACCCAACCGCATCTAGTACCGCGGTCGTTTGGCATCTCTGTCGTCATACCCACCGGGTCCTTCTCGTTTGAGATCGCTCCTGTAGCCGCCTCCTCCAGGACCATACCCACCATCGGGCAGCCCATAACCTTGACTAGGAGGACCATAGCCGCCAGGCCCACCAGGTCCCCCACCTGCAGGACCATATCCATTAGCATGACCATCACCAAATCCACCTCCCTGATAGCCGATGCCTCCGCCACGGCCACCCCTAAGTGATGTCAGATGATGTCCATGAAACAAGACAAAAGACCATCACCTGTAACCGTCATCACGACCGCCGCGGAATCCTCCCCCACCTCCACGAAACCCTCCACGATCGCCGAAGCCACCTCCCCTGAAGCCCCCCCCTCTCCCGCCACGAAAACCACCACGATCTCCAAACCCACGTCCTCCAAATCCGCCCCTGACACTCCTAGGGGTTACAACGGGAGCAGCAGGTTCGACGGCCTTGGGTCTGCCGCCGAGACCGCCTCCGAGTCGTCGCGGCTTCCAACCTCGCACCGTTCGTCCGCGCTCAACATCGACAAGGATACGCTTGCCCATTATATGGAGACCATCAGACTCCTTGTAGGCGGCTGAAGGAGTATGAGCAGAGATGTTCAAAACCAGAATGAGAATGAATGTACCCTTCATATCCCTCTCACGCTCATACACAATAAAGGCATAACCCCTACCACGGTTTTTCTTGTCTCGGACAATTCTTACCCGTTCAATGGTACCAAAGGTCTCAAACTCGCGTCGTAGATCATTCTCAGTCGCATTTTTGTGCTGCGCTTGAGAAATCAGAACAAAGTAACACAGCATCGAAGATACGATACACTTACTAAGCGGGAGATGAAGAGAGTCTTATATGGATCTCCAACAGCTTCTGGATCGTCTGCTGGCTTGTCTAGAGCGATCTGATAAGTGAGCAAATGGAATGTCATCGAAGAGAACACTGACATGTTTCTTTTGCAATTTTAAAATCTTCTGTTTTTTTCTTCTTGCGGTCCTCCCGTCTGATTTGCCGTTTGGTCTCTTCTGCAAGAGTAAACGTAGGTTCTTCGCCTTCTTCCATTGCATCGCCTTCACCGCTCAACAATGTTGCGGTTGACTCTTCCTTGAGTACTGCGAGAATTTCTGCTACCCCCGAGACACCTTTGCAGCGCACACGGTCAATGTCTTTTCCCACTGGCCGCTGATATGGGAGTGGTGGGCGGGGTGCGAAAAGTTTGAGAAGGTTAGGAGGTAAGAGATGGGTACCAGGCATGTTGTCAGCGCGGGCTGTCAGTGGGCCGAAACAGAAAACGCGAGTTGGTCTTGAGAGAGTTTCGGGAGAATGTGTTCAAACTCCGACTCTCATCCGCTTCAAGGACTGCATTTGCATGCGTGATTTGTGCTGCTCGTCGCTCAGTACCAGTGCTCAGTACGTTCAGCGCAATCCTGTATTGTATTGCATCTACTGATCAGTGACCATCTGTAGGCTACAATGAGGAGTTTACCGGCCCTTGCGCTATGTAGTCGCTTAGCGCTTTCTCCTCGTCTCGTCACCACCCGATCATTCTTTCACCATCAGAGCATCCGCCAGCAACCATGTCCGACCGCCCCTGCCCGAAAGGATTTTGCCTCTTATTTCTTTCACAACGACATCTGGGGCGACCGACAGTTCCCCCGCTTAGCAAACCAGCCAGTGGAGCCCCTCCCAACATTCCGAGAGAATGCCGTCCTTACACCCAAACGCCTCCTGAGCATCTACGCCCAGCTTGCCAAGACGCGACTCACCGTATTGGTTATGCTTACGGCCACATCTGGAGTCGCACTTTCTCCAATGGATACCACTTTACCGATATTACTGTCCACTGCTCTCGGTACTGCGTTGTGTTCAGCGTCAGCAAACACGTTGAATCAACTGCAAGAAGTGCCTTACGATGCACAGATGACTCGCACTCGCCAGCGTCCGCTAGTGCGGCGTGCTGTCAGCCCCCTGCATGCAACTTGTTTCGCCATTGCGACTGGTATCACTGGGCCTGTACTCTTGTGGACCATGACGAACCCTTTGACGGCTACTCTCGGAGCGGCGAATATATGTCTGTATGCGGGTCTATACACTCATTTAAAGCGCAAGAACATTCTGAACACGTGGGTTGGTGCGGTAGTTGGCGGGCTACCTCCTTTGATGGGCTGGACAGCTTGTGGTGGGAAACTGCTTCCAACGTCAGACTACCCGGTCAAATTCTTCCTTCCACCATTCCTCACAGACATCCCTCCCGATGTATCCATGATCGACAACCCCCTTGGCGCTTTTTCACTGTTCATGCTGCTTTACAGTTGGCAGTTTCCTCACTTCAACGCCTTGTCGCATCTCCTACGAGCATCTTACGCCCAAGCAGGTTATAAAATGTTAGCCGCCCTCTCTCCTCAGAAAAACGCTTCCGTCAGCCTGCGACACGCGTTACTTTTGGTACCGATATCTTCGATACTTTTCCCGCTCTCCGGCCTCACAACGTGGACATTTGCTCTGACGTCGCTTTTACCTAATTACCTTTGGGTTAGATCTGCCACGGCATTTTGGCGCTCGTGTGGGGAGAAACAAGCGAAATCATTGTTTCATGTCAGCTTGTGGTACCTACCGCTTGTGCTCGCATTGATGATGGTGCACAAGCAGGGAGTAGATTGGGCTGATTGGGGCACAGGCAGGGGAGGTGATGGAATGTCGAAGACTAGCGGCGAAGGAAGTCAACGCGTCACGCCGGCATAACTATATGTGCGTGGAATTATTACTGCTTGGAATCTGCGTAATCTATTGTTCTTGTTCTTTCACTAGTACCGAGTACCCTCGTAGCATGTGTTGTGCCTCCACTGAGAGCACGCTATGGACTGCCAATATCCTGCTGCCGGCTCAGGCCTGTTCTGAGTGGAAAACTCCAAGGCCCTGTTCCATACAGTTGCCAAGGACAATTTTTGTAACGTTCACATTGTCATCCGACACTGAGTAAGACATACGACAGTAAGTACTTGACATTCGGACATGAGGGTCACCATAGACAATATTAGAAGTGATATACTCACAAGCAGAATATCCAGGTGAAGGTCGTCGCGAGACAAGCCGAGTCCCAGTACCAACGCTAAGCCAAAATCACCTCAAACAACTCCTACGTTTGACTTTGCGGACCGAGATGCTTCTCGTCTCCTCCGCAGGGCCTCCAACTTGTTTTTCATAGTAGTAACTTTCACATCCGCTTCCTCCTGTGCACGCTCCTCGTCCATAAGGCGGTCCATGATTAATTCTCGTTCCTCCTGTTCTTTTCGTCGCCTTTCGTCCTCATCTACTTTGGTCACGGGTTGGGTATGTACACCGTCATGGGTAGGAAAACCCTCGGAAGGATCTGAGACAAGCTCAGGCTCTACAAAAATCGTGGCGCGGTCATACGTGGCCGTGGCGTCGGGTGCGTTGATGACAGATTGTTGGAATTGTATCCACTCTTGGTCGAGTGAAGTGTCTCCACCTCCGTCTGTCGGTTTGGTAATAGCCACCGCCTCGCCCGTTTCATCTTCGTCGTCCGAGTCATTGAACGAAAGAAGAGGCACTCGTGATGAATCAGAGAAGAAATCCGAAGGCAAGTTGGACGTTGATGACTGAGGTGCTGTGGCTCTTGGCTTTTTGGCAGCAGTCCTGAAGTCTCCGTTTATATCATCCTCAGATGCTTTTCGCTTGAGACGTTCGGCTTCCTCTTCCAGCTCCAGCTCCTTCCGTCTCCTCTCCTCCCTGATGCGGGCTGCATTTGTTCGGTGCGCTTTGCTCCCCAGGTGACCGTCCCATGCAGATGGATGTTTTATATTTGTCCCGCAAACGACACAGCGTAACTGTCCATTAGACGTATAAGATGCCAAGGGATGGTCAATCCGTATCTCTTGTCGTTTTGCTTTGAGGAGTGTTCGGGCATCCGACATAGGTGACGCTGTGGATCTTGCAATAGTTAGCACCTGCCGATACCGTATCAGGTCGTCACGCGTCCCAGCAGTGATTATATTTAAAACTCCGCTTCGGCATACACTCGGCGAGTGACCGCCAATTTTACGGCGAAGATAACTACTACGGTTACTTTTCTTGGTTCAAATTCACAGCCTATGATAGGTACAGTACAATAACTAGGATGTGTAGAATAAAAGGGTGAAAGTGTTGTGTATTCAGTAGAGTGCCGAAACGTGGGTAGGTTGCTGATCTCGCAACCAACACACTGGCAGTAAAGTGGCAGAAACATTAGTTAGACTCACGGAGGTCTCTGACTGGTCCCTGACTCATTCTGACTAAGTTCTGAGAGGCTTTGCTGGAATGACCCAGAGTGCCACCACATGTCACCAGAGTTTGAAATTAAATGCCTGCAGAACGATGACAACGCTGCAGGTCTGCAAGGCTGTGGGTTCCCACTCCATCTCTTTCATTGATGTCACAAGTCCCAAGGAAGAATCCACTGCCACCTGCTCCTGCCCCAAATCCAACAAAGAGCTGTGGTCAGAGAGTTGGTGTACACCAACATCATCAAGATCTGCATGCCCTCACACTGCCAACTTCTGAGATATTGCAAGCAGAAAAATTCACTATCATTTGGTCCCACTCACAAACAGATTCCCTCGTCGCATGGCTCAAGTCACATCCTATGGATTGCAACATTCTTTTTTATGAAAACAAAGCAGAACGCCCTGCCCAATCTTGTTACGATGCTACCAGTTCTCCTGGTAATACCAAGAGTCGATAGTGCGGCAAAGTCTAGCAGTAGGCACTCTGAAGTAGCCTAAGGTCTTTGAGAGATCCACTGAGTAGGAATGCCAGGAGATACGTGGTATTCACGTAGAACTAGCTGGGGTGCTAGGTTCTACGGTGGGGTCTCTATATACTGGTACAAGTGTGCTACGAGGCCAGAGAACCCTATAAGGGGACGTGTCTGGAAACCGGTTGGCATGAGGTAAAGGGGAGGCATACTACAATAACGGAGGAATCTGGATAGGGAGTAATGATGCTGGTCCTCATGTAGAACATGAGGAGAAACAAGGACCGGAGTAGTGGTACATCAACGGAAGCATTAAGGACGAGTCATCAGTCCAAGGCACGGCAGTGCCAGCTGTTTATAGTAGTCAGGAACGGAAGAGTGGTAAGGTGAATGTAGGGGTAGGAGGGAACGAGAATGGGTAGTAATCGTAGGGTGAACATTGGGTTGTAACAATAGCTCCCCCGTAAGGGGAAAGCATCCTGCTTCCCACAAACTCACCATATGTCTCAATCTCGGTCAGGACCAGATTGATCCCCAGCATTGACCTCATAATCGTAGGCGTCGGCGGCATCCCATTCTTCCCAGCCCCCTCCGGGTTGGTGTCTGACCACTCTGGGGCAGCAGCCAATGAGGTGTCCGCGGCGGCCGCAAGAGGAACATTGTCGATGGGGGCAGCGGAGGATAGAGTGTCCTGGTGTGAGCTGGTTGCAAAAGGGGCAACGAGTGGTTGGGCAAGCAGAGCGAATATGTCCTTCATTTCCACAACCAAAGCAGAGGACAGGAGTACTGGAGGAGGGAGCGCAGTTTTCATCGGTGCGGGAAGGGGAACGATCTCGGTGGGGAATGGAGACAGGGGGGATAGTCTGGGCTCGTTCCATCACTCCATGGATGATGGCATTGGATTGGAGGAAGCAGTTTCATCGACGAAGGGTGCGTTGACACGAAGGAGGTGCTGCAGCTTCCTCCGCAGGGCGAGCGAATTGATGGGTTGGTAGAGACATGGGGGCGGACGAGTAGGAGGAATTAGAGCGAGAGGAGAGGGGAGATTGAGAGGATCGGGCACCATTGGGAGTGGTGGATCAGCGAGGGGTGGAGGGTTCATGGGGTAGAGGTTGAGAGGGAGAGGGGGTGGAGGATGGGGATTTGATGGGCGAGGTGGAGAATGGAGTTGAAGGTCACGGATGGGTGGCAAAGGATTCCTGGGTGGTCTCGAAGTCTTGGCTGGTGGAGGAGAAGCGAGGGGGGATAGGAAGGGGAGCGGGGGAATAGGGGGGCAGTATCGGGGAGGATTCTCCAGGGCTTGAGCGCGGGTAGACCTCAGGATTTGGGAAAATTGTCGTCTCTTCATTGAGATAGGCAATCCGCTCCGCTTGGGAAGCCACCAGGAGAAGGGGTCGGATGATGTGTGAGATTTGTTCTGGGGGAATGCAGTTAACGATCCGGCAGAACCCTGCGTAATATAGCAGGTCCAACACCTCATTGCGTAGGGTGGCGAGGGATTCTGAGAGGGAAGAGTCATATCGTCCAGATCCGTAGCGGTTGTCGTTCTGGTTGAAGAACATCTGATGCAGGTATGTCCTTTGATAGGCATTGATGAGTCTGGTGAGGACGATCGAGGCGTGGAGTGGGCGATGAGTGGTGAGGAATTCGTCGAAGGCTAGGGATTGGAGGACTGCAATAAATACTAAATGTCGGGCGACAAACCCAAATCGGTGGATAGCGACTGGAGGGACTTCAGGAACGGACGTAGGGGGATAAGGAGGATTGGGAAGAGTGATGGCCATTAGTAGTGGAAGGGACAGAAAGATCTTTCTCGTTGACAGAACCAGGAATGGATGCGCGAATGTCGGAGAGTTTCAGTAAGAGAATGGGGGGTGTCAAAGGTAAAGGTTCGTCGCAGGAAGGCAAGTTGGGCTGGGGTATAGCCTAGGGCGGAGGGGATATCGACAGGGCGGAGAATGTCTGGAGGGGTAGGAATCATGGGTTAGTTCAGACGGTGTTCGCGTTTATAAGTGTTGAGGGTTTCGACAGAATTAGCAAGGTTTGATGGGGTTTCCCAAGTGGCTTCAGATAAAGGATATCCCTTCCATGCCACTAGATAGCGGCGTCGACGGGCAGTGCCCTTGTGACTGATGATGTGGCTCATTTCATATTCTTCTTCGGTAGAGGTTAGATCAGGTGGGGGACGGGGGAAGTTGGGGCCATGTTCGTCGGTTTCAGTGTACAGGGTCAATAGTGAAGCATGGAAGACTGGGTGAATTTTCCAGGAAGGTGGTAAGTTCAGTTGGTAAGCCAGGGCAGAGATTACTTTGTTAATGGCAAAGGGGCTGTGTCGTTTAGGGGACAGCTTTCGATTGGCAGATAGGGGAAGGTTTGTGGCTTCTAGCCACACCAGCTGACCAGTCTTGAATGGGACAAATTTGTGATGCCCCCTG
>JBBPNB010000886.1:0-11265 GCA_038090635.1 Rubroboletus satanas | reverse complement strand
CAAGGTTTAATCTCAACACTCGGTTCTGGGAAGTGCCAGAACTACTCGGCCATTCAATCGCGACACGACACGGCCACGAAATGCCAATCTTACCAGAGAAAGTGACCATTGTTGAGTACAAGATTGGTCAATGGATCCAAGTCAATGAGGGATGGTAACGATAACTGACAAATGTCATTGTTAGATGCATACGAGTACAGCTAACGTTCAAATCTATGAATATTGGGCAGCAGCAGCTTGGCACTGAATAGATCTGTCAGCACATGCGAAGCAAAAGGTAAAGACCGGCACATACGGCTTTAAGCTGTTCAAGGTAATACGAACAGCTCTGCAAGTCTGCCTTGTCCAAGCAACGTGTAAAGTCCTTCGCCTGGGCGTCACAAGCAGGGGCAGATTGGAAAGATTGTTGTTGAACCGGAGCTGCTGGCTCAGCAGCCGTTGCTGAGTTGGATCCACCGAAAAGCATGTGGGAAACTCCGTGGGCAATAGTCGAGCCGACCGCGACGGAACCGGCAGTAGCAGCCATTTGCGCAAGCATGCCGGGTTGACCAGACTGGGCAGTCGTTGCAGGTGGTGCAGGGGCATGAGCAGGGTTTTGGTGGGCCGCTTGGGGTGGCATGGCGGCAGTGTGAGCACCCCGGGATTGCTGCGAGGGAGCAGCGGCCGGCCTCGGTGCGGGACGAGAGGAACGTGAAGAACGCTAAAAAGAGCAGTGAATAAGACATGAGGTGTTCACAAAAGACCGAGATGGACTTACAGGCATGATAGATGGTGGTGGTATGGAACAAACGTGGGTACACGTGAATGTGCTGGAATTTTTGTTCGATCCTTTTATATCCACTCCCCCGCCAAAGCAGAAATTCGTAAGATGCCCGGCAGGCACCGTGGGAATTATATGGAAGGGTCCGGTGATTTTCTTCTTTTGGAAATGCCTCATTGGGAAATGTCTCTGAATTGAACCACGTCGAAGGTGACCCGGAGGAGGACCAGTGGACTGTCCCGACGATGGCAGCGGTTGGGCTCAGAACGCGCGGACCATGGATACGTCAGGCAAGCGTCCTATCCACTGTCAGCTCTCGGTCATATGCAGCGATCGCCATCAAGAACAAGCAAAAAACATCTGGTTCCCAATCTCCCACAACACCCCGGAATACTTCGCCATCACCCAAAACAGAACCACGACCCCCAGTTGAAAAGGAAAAGAAGTCCAAGTCTGGGCCTTCATCCCTCGAAAGTACCGCGGAGCAGAATCTTCAAGCAATGGAGAGTATGAAGCGGTTTAGCAAAATGTACGCCACGGCCGACGTTTGGGGGACGGAAATGACGAACTTGGGTATGAGTGCCGTTCTGAATTCCGTGTGGAAGCATTACTTATAAACTGATTAGATGCAGAGATACCTTATGACCTGCGTCCGATGTTCCGCTCGCTCACTACAAAACCCATGTTTGCGCCAAGTAAATTCTCGTGTGTATCATGATTGTATTCGTTGAGTTTGTGCCGACATCGGGGACTGTATGACACAGCGATCTCTGGTATGCGATCAAGCACAACACGAGCAACTGGATGAAAAACTCGTACAGGTGCGCTTGTCTTGTCTGGCAAAAGTACAGTCTATGACATGCTGCTGTGGATTTCATAGCATGTTCGTCATGGCGAAAGCGAACGCCTTCCCGGGGAAGAATTTAAAATTACGGGTCAAGACGTTGGGTCGCATATTGAGCGTACGAAACAATTCTCCAGATGCGTTGTTGGCCCCGTTACGCCAAATAGCTCTTGGTACCTATCGCCAAGTAAATACTTCCATTGCAAGGTGCGCACCTAGTCGGACGTTTGAATACTCGTCTTAGTCGCGACTTCCAACCACTCTAGGGGGCGCGAGGACACTGTGAAAGAGTTCACGTCGGGCCCATTCCGGGAAAAGACTATCAAGGCTATGCGTCGGCGCGAAAAGGGTCAAACTTGGTCTTGGAGCATCACCAGCGATGTCTCGGATGCAGTCCTGTTCCCCAAGTCAAAGAGTGAGTCATTCCTTACACCTCAGGATTCATTCTGACGTCTTTTAGAGCGGAGAGCACCCACACCAGTGGACATCGTTTCTATCCGTGCGGGTGAGGTTTATACTGAAAATGCAGATCCCATCAATGGGCATCGTCTGCTCATCCAAGCCCTCGTCAAGTTTGATGCTACGCAGGTAAGCGGCTTCCCCCAGTCTCTGACACGCCAATAACCCGGCCTCATTACCACACGACACAGAACATTGACATTATTAACAAGCGTGGGCAAGTCATGAATTCAGACCTTGCCGGCCCCCGTAAAGTCGTGCAATACCTGTTGTTAGAAAAAGTCGGGTGGTATGACACACCTTGGAGGATCAAGGACCAATATTACAAGGCGTAGAGGCACGTGGACGATCTCACATATTCTTTACTGTTGTCATACATTTCACCGATTGACATGGTATTGGGCTGCGTGGATACAAAGTACCACTCCCAGCTTAGCGGGCGTCGGAACAATCCTGATTATATTTTCCAACCTTGGTGGTTTCTTGTGACGCGTGCGGGTAAACTTGAGAACAGGGAGCTTCGTTCTAACCCCGAGTGGTGAAAAGTGCAAGTTTACAGTGGATATGCTATCTACATACAGGATGTGCAGGTGCTGTCCTTCATTCAAGACTCTTCGGTCTGCCTAGACTGAAACGTGATGCATAAGGGTGGAGACCAGAGATGGTCAAACACAACACACACTGGCAGCCGAGGGGACTGTATCGCAAAGCTTCGCCCGAAGAATAGCGTCGATTTTGAAGACAAGGTCATCTTGCACTTGCCAATGACCACGTCGATCTGCGCCTGCGCCCGCGTCCCTTTTCTTGAACATCCGGTTGAAACAGGAACCGTCATGAAGAAGGTCATGATGACTGAATTCGACATTGGATTTCAAGTTGGTCATCCAATGACGGCCAGTCGTTGGATGAAGAAAGGGACAAAAAAGATATCTGAGCGGCCCATTGATGATTGCACCGCTGCAGCGGCCTCGGGATTCAACTTTGAGACCTCGCATTGATCCTGTTGTCTTCCTACCTCCCCCCACTGATTAGATATCGTACCGATGGGAGAACGCGGCGGCTGACGAACCGACTTCATTAGATTGATTACCCCGTGACCCCCTAGAAGCCATACTCTAGGCTAGTAGCCAATACCCCAAAGGCTCCAGAGGGATGTACGATGGGAGGGAGTCAACCATATACACCCCCCCCCACATGTACATTACCTCTGCCGAGTTCTAAACGCCACGGACCTTGGGGGATAAACCAGAACGAAACGAAGAGATCTCAAAGCGTCAAGAAAGAGCACGAGTCGAATCGTCACAAATCATATTTCGAAGCTTTCACAGACCAACGTGAATAAAAGGAACCCAAGATAAGAACGATACATCAGACTCGCGAAGACCCTTGATTGCATAGTGCAACGCTTCAGCGGCCTGCCCACTGTCTGGAACCTTGCCATCGTGAAAAAGGCTCTTGTAAACATCCTCAGTGACCTTTGGCGCATCGCTGTCCATAATCGACCACATTGTTGCGATCACACCCCTGTACCCCGCAAGAAGCATTCCCGCCGCAATATGAATAGCTTCTTCCGACAGTTGCTCGTCTCCCGTGGCAGTTTGGCATGCAGAGAGGAAGGCGAGACCCCCATGAGGGCGTGACAATTGAGCGATATCGGAAACCTTCAGACGTTTGCCGTGAGCGAGTACGAGACCGCTGTCGAACGCATTCGTGCGGTCCTGTGTGGCGTGACATGCAAAATGGACCCAGTCCGTCTCCGTCATCTTCGCCAACACATCCTCGACAGTCCCATCCGCCTCCTGCAAGTCAACGAATGGCAACGAAAACGTCAGCTCCTTGATTACTTCCATTTCCATCGGCACACCAGCGAGGCGAATGTGCCCGTCCGTTTTCGGTTGACGGACAGCTAGCAGACGGGTGTCACGTGAAGTCCCCTCCATGGCTTGGTGAGGTGGTAGCTTAAGTGCACTCATCGTAGGGATGTAAGACGAGATAACAAAGTCGGACAGTTTGGGGCCGCGATTGGTTCTATCATAGATACCTGCTGCATGGATGGGAAGAAATGTAAACGGCCCTGTTGGGCACCAGAAGATGCGAGACAGTTTGAGACCCGACGTCTGTGGTTATCCATCAATCAACATATAAAACCGACATTGACTTGGGTTCACATACCGAGAAAGCAAGGACGTCGAGAATTGGACTGACGACTTTCTCCCACAGGCATGGTAAAATAGCCCTGAACACGTCATCAGGTCCCATCCCATGAAGTCTTGCACCTCTGTCCGAGTTATCACGTAGGATGACGCGGCCATTAAGTCGCAGCAACTTGTTCAGCTGCAGCTGCATGCCCACAACGTCATCATAACTGAGGTTCGAAAGTGGGACATGTATGACACGTTCTGAGCCTGCCTTGACGACCAATGCATCACATCTATGCCTGCTAGCATTCAGAAAAACGATAGGCCCCGAGTACGTCAAAGAAGAAAGTTGATGGATCGTCTTCGGGAGTAGGAACCGCGCGAAGCCAGGTAGAGCGCGTATCTCTGTAAGAAGGGTCTCTCGCGAGAGAGCAAGTGCATGGTGTTGTTGGGCCTGCTTCTCCAACAATCCATCCATCGTAATCGAGTAATTCGTGGATTTGTTCACTGCAGCTCTATCCCGGGAACTGGCATGTTCAAGCTCGTGTGATACACGCTCAAACTGGGCAGCGAGTTCAGGATATGTGGTACGGATGTCATCGACGGGTGTACGAAGTTGTGAGAGTTGACTCCACACGATGGAGCGACCTTGCTCAAGCCACTCGACAGCAAGTTCAGGCCTGTGGGTTTCGAGTGCAGCGGCAGCGGCGTCGCACACTTCATCTGCAGTTTGGAGAAGTTGATGGTAACGATCGTGAAGAGACAAGCCTATCCATGCTAATTGCGGAAGAAGGTCAATAGCAACCGTGTATGCGTCCAGAAGAGAGTGAGAGTCATGCTGGAGGAGGCGAAGGCACTGTATCCAAAGTTGGGATGCTTGAAAACGATCGGGAGATGGACCCGTGTGGGAGCGAGCTGCGCGAGAGGAATGCAGGATGGCTCGGGGAAGGTCAGAACTTGTAAAGTCGCCGGAGCGTTGGAAGCGGTCCAACAGTGAAAGAGCGAGGGAGTACAGGTACGAAGGCTTGTCTGGATGGTCATCAGGTGTATAATGGAGAGCATCCTCTTTCATCGAAATCGACCTCTTCATGTCGACGACGTCTCCGGAGCGCTCATAGCGAGTCCACAACGAGCTAGCGAGGCTCTCTAACCGTGAAGGTTTGGCTGGATGATTATCAGGTGTGAAGTGCACCGCATCCTCGAACATCGATATCGACTTTTCCAGGTCGATGACACCTCCGAAACGCTCATAGCGAGTGGACAATAGATTGCCGAGATTGTTTAGCCGTAAAGGTTTGTATGGATGGTCATCAGCAGTGACTTTCATCACATCCTCTCCTATCGAAATCGCCTTCTCCAGATCGACGGGGTCCCAAAAGCGTATGTAACGCTGCGACAACGAGCGGGCGAGGTTGCCTAGCCACGAGGGCTTATCTGGATGACCTCTAGGTGTGGAGTGCACTGCATCCTCGAACATCGAAATTGACTTTCCCAGGTCGGTGACGTCTCCAAACCGCTCATAGCGAATGGACCATAAGTCGGCGAGGTTGTTTAACCGTAAAGGCTTGTCCGGATGGCCATCAGGGGTACCTTTCACCAGTTCCTCTCTCATTGAAATTGACTTCTCCAGATCGAAGAGGTTCCCAAAGCGTATATAGCGCGTCGACAACGACTGGGCCAGGTTGCTGAGCCGTAAAAACTTATTTGGATGACCATCGGGTGTGAATTGCACCACATCCTCTCGCATCGAAACCGACTTGTCCAGATCGACTTGGTTCCCCAAACGCATATAGCGCTCCGACAATGAATGTGCGAGATTGCTGAGCCATAAATGCTTATTTGGATGATCATTAGGTGTGAGTTGCACCACGTCTTCGAATATCGAAATCGACTTCTCCAGGTCCATGAGGTCCCCGAAACGCTCATAGCGAGTCGACAACGAGTTAGCGAGGTTGTTTAGCCATAAAGGCTTGTCCGGATGGCCATCAAGTGCTAATTTCGCCACTTTCTTTCTCATTGAGATTGACTTTTCCAGATCGACTGTGTCCCCAAACCGTCTATATCGCGCCGACAATGACTGGGCGAGGTTGTTCATCCATAAAGGCTTGGCTGGATGACCATCAGGTGGGAATTGCACCACATCTTCGAATATTGAAATCGACTTCTCCAGGTCCATGACTTCTCCGAAACGCTCATAACGAGTCCACAACGAGGAGGCGAGGTTGTTTAACCGTAAAGGCTTGTCTGGATGGCTATCAGGTGTTAATTTCACCAGGTCCTTTCTCATTGAAATCGACTTCTCCAGATCAACGAGGTTCCCAAAACGTGTATAGCGCATTGACAACGAGTAGGCGAGGTTGCTGAGTAGTGAAGGCCTACCCGGATGACCATCAGGTGTGAGTTGCACCACATCTTCTCTCAACGAAATCGACTTCTCCAGATCGACGACGTTCCCCAAGCGCTTATAGCGAGCCGACAGCGAGTGGGCGAGGTTGCTGAACCGTACAAGCTTATTTGAATCACCATCAGGTGTGAATTGCGCTACATCCTCGAAAATTGAAATCGACTTTTCCAGGTCCACGATGTCTCCGAAACGCTCATAGCGAGTCGACAACCAGTTGCCGAGGATGTTTAGCCGTAAAGGCTTGTCCGGATGACCATCAGGTGTTAACTTCGCCGCTTCCTCTCTCATCGAAATTGACTTTTCCAGATCGACGGGGTCCCCAACGCGTCTATAGCGCACCGACAACAACTGGGCGAGGCCATTCATCCGTAAAGGTTGGGCTGGATGACCATCAGGTGTGAATTGCACCACATCTTCGAATATTGAAATCGACTTATCCAGGTCCACGACGTCTCCAAAACGCTCATAGCGAGTCGACAACAAGTCGCCAAGGTTGTTTAGCCATAAAGGCTTGTCCAGATGACCATCAGGTGTTAATTTCGCCACTTCCTCTCTCATCGAAATCGACATGTTCAAATCGACGAGGTTCCCAAAGCGCATATAGCGCTTCGACAACAACTGGGCGAGGTTGTTCATTCGTAAAGGTTTAGCCAGATGACCATCAGGTGTGAATTGGACCGCATCCTCTGTCAGTGAAATCGATCTCTCCAGGTCGACGACGTCTCCGAAGCGCTCATAGCGCTCCGACAATGAGCTGCCGAGGTTATTTGACCGCAGAGGCTTGTCTGGATGACCATCAGATGTGAATTGGACCGAATTCTCTCGCACCGAAATCGATCTTTCCAGGTCGACGACATCTCCGAAACGCTCATAGCGAGTCAACAACGAATAGCCGAGGTCGTCCAGCCAAGAAGACTTGTCAGGATGGCCGTCAGAGGTAGACTGTACAACGACTTCCATCATCGAAATTGCCCTCTCGTGATGGGGGAGGTTATCAAGCCATTCGAACCGAACGCAGAACAGAATGCCGAGGTGGTCGAGTAAAGGAGGCCTCGAGGAATCCGGATAGAACATCCATTGCAAGGTAGCGTCCAGCCTTTGAACCTCACCATCGTTCTCAAGGTCATCTTCAATGCATTGGAGATCCCCCATCGGCGGGATCATCTCGGGCTCTGCAGTGCTGCCGAGTGCGAGGACTGCTGCATGGTATCCATAGCTATCCGCTGGGGCAACATCCATTACTTGCGAGAGAAGAGTTCTACCCTCTACCCCGTCTGCTTCGTCGTGTTGCCTCTGGAAGCGAGCTTCAAGAGCTATTCCGAGGCTGAGTAATGTGGATGCATGATCTGGGTGGCCGCGAGGGCGGAGACGAAGCACAGCCCGATACAAATCGATTGGCGTGTCAAGATCGGGGGATACGTCGTTCACTCGGCAGTGGATCAATTTGGCGGTGGCTAGGTTGAACAGGACAGTGCCACGACTGGGGTGATCCAGTGGACACATATCTTGAGCATGCTCGAAATGTCTAATAGATTTGTTGAGATCTTGTTGCTGCTCAAGTTCGCGATAACGAGCGAGTGCACGATGTCCACTATCCGTCAGCTCCCCTAACCAGCGCATCTCCTCTGACTCTGGCGACTAATGACACAAGATAAGCATATGTTCAACGTTGAACTAACGCAATCCGCTCACATTTGAGGTGGCTGCGTATTCACAAACTCGCCGTTTGATTTCGAATTCAAGAAAAGAGGATGAAAGGATAACCTCCCCATCGCATTGTTCCATAAATCTGATGGCTACACAGTGATATTTAGGTGTCTGGAGGAAATGGAAATGGTGCTACTCACGATCAACCTGGTCGTTACGGTCGAGCAAGTCGCCAACAGTGGTTTCGAATGCGCGGAGAACCTCTCCGTCCCCCAGTGTGGCTCCCAACTCGAACGATGCAATTGCTGTGAGAGAGATCCTCGATGACCGATCCGCAGGGCTTAAACCTCATTGGTAAAACGGCAAGCGAGATGAACAGGGTGATGACTCACAATACAATCTCGTCGTCCCATTCGACCAAATCCTTGCCTACCGACACGGGCCTGTTCGAAGTTCGCTTGGAGACATTTTCGCTCCTTACCGCAACGTAGAATCCAACAGGGATTCGCCTCAGTCTGATGGTAACATTTATTGCGCGAATGCCTGTCCCAGGTATCAGCGATCGCTCAAGTTCATTAGTGGAACTTACGAGTGATTACGATGCATGTCATTTTGTTACCACCCGTCGCCTCGGAGGGGTACCTATCCAAAACCAGTTCATTCGATCCCCTTCGCTCCCGTGCATGATGCGGTTGCTGTATCTGGGGGCTTGACGCAACTGTTGAGCTACTTAGATTGTCTCCACCCACGGACCGAGCCCGGAAGGGGAAGCAAAGGACATGGGAGAGAAATCTAGTGAGATCCATCAACACGGGAAGGACAAGGTATGAGAGAGAATGTGACATACTCAAACCGCATCTGCGTCTTCTTTTAGACCTTTCGTGCCAGTGGCTGCAGCTAGATACACAGCAAGAGATAGAACCGTAGAAGATTTGGGAATGCTGGCGTACAGCAAGTGACAGCATCGGCATCTGCTTGGCAAAAATCATAGAAAAATCTTCATATGCAGCACGTGGACGCAGCATGGATAAAGTCTTTGTATTCCAACGCCAAGGGACACGAAGAATAGATGGCGCGCGGGCCTCAGCGCCGCAAACAAAAAAGCCTGGAGCAAGTCCGAACGAATGAGCACTTGAGCACGTACTCCGAAGTGACTCGGACCGCATCGCGCATTTTGAATTGAGTGGTCGTATCAAGGTGGCCAGACGGCATCAGTCAAGGTCTCGGTTTATTGGGATGTCCTCTTTTTCCCAGGACAAGCGATTTTATTACTGCAAGTGCCTTTGCCCTTTCTTCAGTCAACAAGTACTGTCGCAAAATACCGGTTGAGAGGTTCGAGTGAGTTCAACTTGTTCCAAAGACGGTCGAAGACTCGAGGGATGGTGCTGAGAATGCTCGACATGTTTGAGCTAGGGAGACAAGCTCCCTGCATGACTCTGAATTGTTTGGGGCTCGCTTCTGGTTCAGCCTGCAGACAGTCCAATATGCAGTGAGATCTCACATTGTTTGGAAACGGGGGCGCTCCGTGTTATGGTCCGTAGGGAGTCGATAATGGTTCGATTAGACTCAGTACTTGCGGATTCTGGAACCTCAGGTCGGTGTACTCGACCTTCATTATCATGCCGCGCAAACCAACCTCCAAGTCTACGCATCCAACGTCTGACAAGAACCCCAGGAAAACCCTCAAAACCCTCAAGCTCACACCTCGCGACAGCAACGATGACATTGAACCTCCGTCGAAAAGACACCGTGCTGGTTTCGCGGTACGCCTCGAAAAGACTCGGTTTGTCCGTCTGGCCCACTCATTGTCCTCGTTCATCCACCACAGTTTCCAAACCCTCCTGTATTCGATTTAACCAAGGATGATACTATCATATCGTCGAGTTCCCAAGGTTTGGCGGGTTCGCAAATGGCAAAGCCCGTCCTTCAAAGTCAACGGCCCTTGGTGGATGTCAAAGGAAAGGGAAAAGAGACGAGGACAGTGGATGATGAGGATGATGGCTTATGGGTGGACAAGTACGAGCCTACGTCCGAGGTGAGACTCATCTTCTCATTACGCCACGTTTGCGTGGTCCTTTGCATGGTCATGCTAAACTCAAACAATAAAAGGCACAGCTCGCGGTTCACAAACGGAAAGTAGAGGATGTGCGTCGTTGGCTCCTTGAAGCGTTTGACGGTGGTCCATCAGCGAAACTGCGAAAGTACCGTGTACGTGCTTGTCGTTATGAGCTACTGAAGCTGAACATATCTGCGGTCTCGTGTTTGTAATTCTTTATAGCGCATACTTGCCCTTACTGGTCCAGCTGGGACCGCGAAAACGTCTACATTGCGCATCCTATCGAAGGAGCTCGACTTCGAGATCCTTGAGTGGCGGAATAGCATGAGTGAACGCGGACCATCTGCCTTCACAAAAAATGGAGAACCTCCTTCGGATGGTAAGTGTGCCTTTTGTAAATGGAACTGTACCACTAAGATCGTAAACTGATACAGAAGAATTGAATCTTGACACGGAAACATTGTTTGACAAATTCCAGGCTTTTCTGACGCGTGCGATGACTTGCAACAGTGTGTTTGGGCATTGCGACATTACGCAGAGACCGCGCCCCGGGTCGCTTGTGCCGTCACACTCACAGGCCCAATCATCCACCCAACGTTCTGGCAAACGCCAGCTCATTCTCTTGGAAGACCTCCCTAACCTTCTTCACCAACCTACTCAAGTGCGGTTCCAAGCCGCTCTACGATCCCTATGCGTTCCTACCTTTAATCCTCTTGAACATCCGGGACCACCCATCGTTATCATCGTGTCGGACTCGGGTCTTCGCGCTGAGCAGCCCAATGATGATACATGGGATGGTGGTAGCAACGGGCGGAAGTGGGATAAGAAGGAAGTTTTGGATATCCGCAATGTTTTAGGACCTGAGTTACTGACGAGTCCCTATGTGACACGCATAGGGTACGTACATCGCCACTGCGCTTGCATTCCGCTGAGCAGTCTTGACTGGATACTGGATAT
>JBBPNB010000885.1:0-11266 GCA_038090635.1 Rubroboletus satanas | reverse complement strand
CCTTGGCTATAAGACCCGTTGGACGGACCCGGCCACCCTTTTGAAGCCGTTTTCTGTTTGCCAAAGTATGTATCGGAGCACCTAACACTGTCTCTTTCTCTCGTGCTCTTTTACGTACATACTTTTCTCGCGACCCATCAAAAGTATGGGCAAATCACCAGACTCTCGTCTGTAGCAACAATCTCGCTAGACCATCAATCACTCGGTCGTGGCTCCAAAGGGTGACTCGGATGACCTCGAACAACTTGCTTGAGCCACTATTTCGGATCTTCTCAGCGGGCCATCTCACACACGATAACGGTCCACGACACGAGGAACAGCACCTGGGACGAATGCTTTTTCGAGCACTACAAACACGCCGAACGAGCATGGCAAGGCTTCCGAATTCGAGGGCGTACAGCGTTCATTACCTCAAACCTACTATCCTTGCCAGGTTTCATGCCCGTGGGCCGTGGCAGTTGTCCTTCGGTCTTCCAATCAGGTACAAGGGATACCCAAACCCGGCGGCTGATCCAGCCTGCGGAACGTATCCACCGGACACGGCCCTGCCGTGTCTGCGCACGCGCACCAGGGCATCCTACTATGTTTGGACCGTACGTGTCCATGCTTCTGAGTGGCTATAAACCTGCAAAAAGTGGATTCAACGCGTTGTCCTCTTCCTTTTCAAGTACTAGTCCCCAGCGGCGCCGGCGCCTTCGTATAGCGATGCCTCACGCTGGCGTATATGTCCTCGCAGGCCTCGTATCTGGCGTGTCCGCAGCCCTGATTTTGGCGGGTGGTCCAAGCTACACCGAAGCACGTTCTCAGGGTATAGCTTACAATGTCAAGCGGGGCCAGTCGACGTACAATGCGTGTCGGACTAGCCCATGTCAGAGTGCCCATCGTACGCTCTGACTTACTTTCCCTTGCTTCGCGGCCGCTGAATACGTGCATGACCCGTCTGCTAGTAAATTCTGTGGAGGACTTTTGCTTATGGGCTCCCTCACAGCCAGTTCTTTCAGCTACCAGGAACACGGAGGTCAGTATGCGTTGTCGCCGAAGGGGAGTTAAGCCGACCACGCAATATCCTTACAGCACACCTTAGACGCGTGGTGTATGAAGGTGTGTAGAACTTGTGGAATAATACATGTCATAGATCCTTTTTCTTCTTCTTTAGAGTGCCCACGGAACCCGCCTCATTCCGGACGGAACGATATCGGGGGCATGCCTCGTGATAACTCCTGAATACGTTCAAATTACGGGTAGGTCGTCGTAACGCCGTTACAGTTCATTGTTGAACGGATTGCTCTAGGTGTTGGAAACTTGACCAATATCAACATACCTGCTGACGGCGTGGCCAGCGCGAGTGGGGAGGCTGATCGTGTCCACGGCCTCGTCTTCACCCGTGCATACGGTCAGCTCGAACAAATTTACGACTGGACGGTAAAAACCTCACCGATTGTTGCATAGTGGTCTTACAAGATCTGACAGAGCTTTGTATCGCAAGAACGATTTTGCTTCAGGGCCTGTAAGCCCTCTGCGGCCGCATCCACAGCATGTCCACGGATCCACGACAGCTTTGGATGTTTGGAGGGTGTCCCTGGAAAATACGACACAGGAGTGTCCGAAGATTACATTGGGGATGCCACAGAAGTACCTCTCACCTTGTATCAGGAAGGTTTAGCGGCTCCTTCGCATTACTCCGCACGCCCGCCTTCTGGTTGCATGACTCGCGACACCATTAGCAATGCACAGGTCGCTCGTGCGAGAAGAGCTCCTTACTGGCTCTCCGGATCATATAGACACAACACACCATTGACGTCCTCTATACCGCCAACGACAACGGATACCGCTACGATGATCACTTTGTCATCATTGCCAACATCAACATTGACTGCCACCACTTTTATGGCCTCTAGCACACCAGTCTCGTCCGCTACTCCGACGTCCACACCACATTCCTACGGTTACACGTATACCCACACCCATTGGCACTCTCGCACAAATAGGCATTCACGTCATCGCTTCTCCACGTCTTCCGCTTCTGTTCTGTCTTCGTCTTCATATTATTCGTTGAGTCATTCACGATCCTCCTCGAGTACAGCATCATCCTCGCTTCCCGATCCTTTCTCGACGACTTCAGCGTCGTCGCCTGCTTCATCGACGTCATCCTCCACGCTCATATTTTCTACATATTCCTTCTCTGACCCATCCTCTTCGGGAACATCGACACTTACCTCCACGCCCACACTCCCGCCCGCGCCCACGCCCTCTTTTCCATCCTCTTCTGACGGAAGGTCTTCATCGCTCTCCGAGCGTTCCTCTGCGCAGACTTCCTCTTCTCCACCGTCTTCCACAACAACTCCTACATCGTCACTTACATCACCTTCCATACCATCTCTCACATCATCTCAAAGCTCGGACGTTCTCACTTTCACCACCTCTCTTTCTTCGACGACTGTCCCAGCCACGTCTTCAGTCATTTCCTCGCCCACTCTCCCAAACTCGCAAACGCAAATTAGCACGCAATGTCCGCCTCTATCACAGGTCGCGGTGAATGCAGGATCTGTCGTCCCTTCACCGGCACCTCTTTTTTCTCTGATGCTCGCGATCTTGATGGTCGTCGTATCGTCTTCCGTCGGCGTTCTTGTTCCCTAAGGATTCCTATCCACGTATGTCCCCCTAGATAAAACCCCGTTTTCGGACCCTTCGTTTGCCGTTCACAACAACTGCCATCTTTGCTACATGACATTACCAGAGACAAACAATTTTCGTAGTGGTACATGGTACAGTTTCGTTCTTCGTCACCCATACCGTTACAGCCTGCCTACACATTTCAACGAAACCTACAACGGCTCAATGTCAGGCGTCGGCCCCACGGCAACGACGCGTGTCGGGTTGACCTGTGCTGAGATGAGTGACACGAACCCCCGCGCGTCAAGAATGGACAAGAACCTTGGTCTGGGACCAATAATAATGAACTTTGATGTGCTGGAAATTCGTCGTCGACTGGAACGCGTCGTAGTTCCAGTACAACTTGCGCAACCACCTATGCATAGAATGACCCAAACGATCGATCGTTCAGCGACTCCGACTTTGCTTGCAGGACATCTCAGATCTCACGTGTGAATGGCAGGATACCCGTTCCGAATCGTACGCAGGTTGCACTTGAAGTGCCCGACGTACACTGCATCGAAGCGAATCTGCCAACGGGGCCGATTGAGATTGGGACCACGTGCGCAAACGAGACGCTCACAATCGTGACAAAGAGCCTGATATCCGCCTCGGTGAGCGTATCGCCGACGAGATAATCCTTGCCAGTCAACATCTTCTCGAGGCGGTCCAGACTCTCAAACAGAGGGTACACCGCCTTCTCGTACGCCTCCTGCGTTCCCGCGAACCCAGCCCTGTACACCCCATCTGGGAAGAGTGCATCGAGATTTGAGCCACGACAGAGAAACGAGCACAGCCCCCAAACGTACGTACTGTTCACGGTGTCATACACCCATTCATTGATCGCGTCGATCTCTTGGCGATGCTGTTCGGGATAGATATCGATGGACGCTTTTTCTGTGGGAAGCACGTCGTTGAAGGCGGTATTGAACATGCGAATGATTTCGGAACTTTCATTGTTGACGATCGTGTGCTTCTTCTTGTCCCAGAGAACCGGGACGGTGAACCTTGTTGCGGGATGTGTGAGTGGATGACGTCGTGCCCATAACATGGGCGTTACCTGCCACCGTAGTTGGGGTCCGCTCTGAGATAGAGATCCTTGACGTGTTGGGCGTCGTACAACGGGTCGGCGTCCGCCCCGGGGAACGTGTCCACGCTGGCAAACGGCCATCCTGAATCGCCCATGTGGGGAGATACGACGGTGACGGCTGTTCGTAGGAAACAAGAGTTCAAGACAGATGCCGGGCATCTCTGCAATGCGATGCACACGCACGAATGATGTCTTCGAGGCCTTTCAATTTCCGTGTGATGAGCGTGCGGGTGGCCCATGCTACGTACGACAAGGGGGTTGAAGAGAGAGGAGGGAGAAAGGAGGAGGGAAGGACGCACGACACGCGTAGGAGACATAGAGGTGATATCTGTCTGGAGAAGCGAAATCCGGTCCACGACGATTCAGAGCGGGCCATGGAGGAGGACGAACCTCTTTCGGCAGCGAACTCGCCGTCCTTCTGGATCCAATTCCTAAACGAAGAGGCTGCTCTCTTGAATGAGCCATCAGCCTCGAGCTTCATCTTGCCTATATCTGCTTGCGCCGACACGTTACGAGCGGAAGCCATGGGAAATGTTCTGGGCGGTATACGATGTGTGGAGCGTGAGTGGGACACGGCTAGGGGTTTCCTCAAGACGTGGCTTATAACCCGGAGCGGCACGACCATACCGGGAATTTTTCTCTTGCGCAACCTTTTATCGCGAAAATCCTTTTCTTTTGTCAGCACCCATCACGATGACAAACGTTCTACAGTAATCAAGGCACACACACAGGCGTAGTGCCAGACCCATTCCATCTCCAGACATCTATTCCCATCAAGTGCCAGCCATGCCCACAACGCCGACGTGATCACGAATCTTGGCGATTTCACTGGGGGTCATTCCACCCTTACTTGCGCGGAGGAAGTCTTCAAATGCGACCAACGCATCTCCCTCGTTGGAGAATTCCGCCCTAGAATAGAATGAGTAATGCTCGCACGTAAGAGCAAAAATGGTACCGTAAAAAGGAAAGCAGCCGGTTCCAAAAGGCAGGTTCGGAGATGGTCGTTTGGTACGATGATCGCGTTGCGGGAAACAGCGAGGCGGTGGGTATGGTTGAGGTGTCGAGGGTGAGTGTGATGTCTTGAGGTTTCAAATTCCCGTCTGGTTCCAGCGAGGCAACAGACGGGGAAGGCGACAAGACGATGGAAGGTGTGCGGGTGTGTCTATGGGGGGGCGTGAGCTTTGTGGCTGATTCGGTGTCGAGCTTCATGTTTTGGTCAGAGGTAGGGAACGACGTCTTGGTGGAATCCCAATCAAAGCCGGGTTTGACCATTAAATTTATGGTATCGCCGTCTTTTACGTCATATTCTTTGAGAAGCTTTGTGTCTACGAGAGCCTTTCCCTTGAGCAGTAAACGCTGTGCGTCTGCAGGAAGTGCACGCGGCTGGGATGCGAGGCGGGTTTTAATGTCGGAGATAGTGTCGGTCGGCTGGACGGGGAGAGTGAAGGCGCAGGGAGGCTTCAGGGACTTGAACGTAATGTGGATGGTGGTCGCTATTGAAATGTCTGCCGATGAGAGCACGCGTGAGTGGGACGCATCCTACCTGCTGACGTCGACGACACTTCTTTACGTTCTGGCAGAGGTGGAACCGGAATCTACGCGACGACTTGGGACACGACTGGCTCCGATGAAGGCTACTACGCACAGACAAAATCGGGACCCGTTTGAGAGCGAGCTGAGGGGGTGCTTGGTAGTCATCGTCGAATGCGACGGGCTGCACGGCAATCGTTTTTACAAAGTTCTTGACGAACGCGAGCTCGGTCTGATCTGCCATCGTCGGGGGGGAATAACCGGGTGTCAGTGGCTGTGAGCATCCGTGACACCCGTGACCCATCACACCCGTGACAGTTCCCCTCCCAGTCACGCTCTTGTCCTCGTCCACATCCCATTCATGGCCGTATGTACTTCTCTGCCAGCTCACTCTCATGCCTTGCTGACCGTCGCATCGTATAGTCAGGTTTCGGTTACACTGGAGGTGCGCAGGCACAGGCGCCTTTCCTGAGCCTCTCCTGACATCAGTCTAGGCCGTTCGCGGTGTTTCGCGTATTGGCAAGAATTCCAAAAAGTAACTACCGACACCTCGTTTCGCAGGCTGTACTGATGGACATTAGTGCTATGCTCAGGCGGATGCACCGCAAGAGTGCAAGCTACAAGCTGAAGACTACTTGGAATGTCTGCACCACCGGAAAGAGGTAAGGTCTGCTTGGATGTGCCAAGATCCGTGACCAAAGTGGACCCTGTCTAGATTGCACGTGCCAATGCTGTCAAGGCAGAGTTCATCAAACAGACAGAACACCAGGCAAGGGAAGGGCGAAAAGCGGCCGATGTCCTGGCCGATGGGGTGATTGTGGGCGTGGGGCTGATACGACGTGAGCAGGGGGAGGAGGACAAGTAGAATCGCTGTACATTCGCTACGATGGAACGTACGAGAACGAACCCGCCCGCACAGCCGTGGTGGGTTCCGTTTTGTCAGCAGCCAAATAGCCAAACATCCTAAATAGCCACAATCGTCCAGTGACTACTCGACTCTCCCCTCCACCATCACGCCCATCGACTCTGCCCGTTAACAATCCAGTACGCATTTCTCTTCTCCCCCCTCTCATCCCTGGCTAACCCCCACCTCTCCTTTTCATCTTATTTCTCCCCTACCTTGTCCATTGCACTCACCCGCCCATCCCTGCCATTGATCGTGCCCGATGACACTCGATCTCTTCACGATTCATGTTGCACCGCTTGCACAGACTCGCCAGCATATTCATATTCCACTGTCATGGCCCTCAAGCGCATTAACAAGGTGGGTATCCGCTCCCGACCGTCCATCTTCGCTTTAACGCTAGCCGAACTAACGAGCGATTCCCGTCTCAGGAATTGATTGACCTCGGACGTGACCCACCCTCGTCTTGCAGCGCTGGTCCTACAGGCGATAACATGTTCCAATGGCAGGCGACGATAATGGGCCCGGTGTGTCCTTGGATGCAGCAACATGCTGTCACGTGTGACTTATCATGGGTTTAGGGTGATTCACCGTATGCGGGGGGTGTTTTCTTCCTCTCGATCACTTTCCCCACCGACTATCCATTCAAACCACCCAAAGTCAGCTTTACGACAAAGATCTACCACCCCAACATCAATGCCAATGGCTCCATCTGCCTTGACATCCTTAGAGACCAATGGTCCCCAGCATTGACTATTTCGAAAGGTTGGTTTCTCGCCCAACATCCAAGACCCCGAATAAGATCCTTTCTAGTATTACTTTCGATCTGCTCAATGCTTACGGATCCTAATCCCGATGATCCATTGGTGCACGACATTGCCCATCTGTACAAGACAGATCGTCCCCGGTATGAAGCAACCGCCAGGGAGTGGACAAGGAAGTATGTACTCTCCATTCCACTTTCAAATCACCCACTGATTTGCTGTGAATCAGGTATGCTATGTAGCACATCGCGGCTACCTTGCAATCCATCCAGACCGTATACGTGGGTTGTATCGGATGGTTGTATGAAAGTGTATCATGTCCTACTTCATTGCATGTCTTCATGTTCTAGTATTACCCTCCCCTATTCCTGTCTCGGTGTGGCATCGAATTTCAACGTGTTCAAATTATCATTGTACCGGCTTATCTCGTGCAAGGGAAATGTTTCAGAATACCACATTCCCAATGTTCTAGACTCGAAAGAACTACAGGAGACAGAACCGAATAAATCCAACTGGGGCAACAATGTCTCATAACGAGCAGGGGTATCGGCCATCGGACCAAAGGGCTCCAATACCTGCAAGTGCGGACTGAGCGAGGCTCAACGTGATGGGGGATAAACATTATGTACGGTGTCGACAGTCGGACGAGGATCCAGATGGGAAAGGCAAGGTACGAGTTGAGGGCACAGGAGTAGGCTAATCATGTCGAGCAGTCGAGAGCAAGGGTGAGGGTGATAGAGCAGCTCGGCGACGTCATTATGGATGCCTGGAACGTGGGAGACACGGAAGTCGATATTTTCAGGGATACGACTTTGATTGACATGCAGTCGAACGATGGGAGCACTGCAAGGGAATGAAAAAGTTGGACGGTGATGATGCTGAGTAACTGCATCAAGGATGGTGGCACAGACACAAAAAGCTTCAAGATAAAAAGATAAAATTGTCGTGAGTTACAACTGAGAGGTCTTATGCATCGGCTTGGAATGCGAGACACAGCAGGCAAGTGCAATAGACGAGGCATCCACGAAGAACTGAAGATGGGAGGTCATGGAAGGACCACGAGATGGATCGAGTGAAGTAGATTCCATCCAAACGAGAGAGATGATCTACCACCGAACGGAGTTATCGCTCGACGTTCCAATTGACCCGAAGAAGAGCCTTTTGGTGTACTTTTCCTGCCGTCTTGGTAGACGGCCCACAAAGACCTGGGCATAAGAATGGACTGAGCTCAAGTTTTGACTCGCCCAACATACAGACTCACATGAGATTAGTAGGGTCAACGTCGAATCCAATTATGGGGAGTTCATCGCCCAGAATGTGCTTCTCCTCGTTAGAGTAGTCGAGTAAGGTTGGAAGGACCGTATTGCTTAAAGAAAAGCAGCGAAAAGTCGCACCAAGGGCCAGAACCCGTCACGGATTCAAAGTCCACGACAAACTGATTTGACAAAGGGCTCGATTCAGATGGCTAGAAAGAAGAGATTCGAGTCAACAATGATGGGTGTAGAAACTTGAGAGAGATCCGGACATGATTGAATGGTGTTGAGGGCTTCAACATTTCAAAATTCTGAAGGTGGAGATCACAGCGATGGAAGTGGTTTAGCAACTGTAGTCTGGTCAGCAGACTACAGCAACTATGCGACTCCGGACTGCGGCATTGTCAATGAGATCCCAGATCATATGCTGACGAAACATTAGCCCTTTACTGGGGCGCCGATTGATTCCTAGACTGTGGGCACTCGGGCCTCCTCGACACCGTATGCTGTGTCTCTATTCCAGAAGTTGTGGCAGGAGGCTCCTCCTTCTCCGGAACACGGGCATCGTGAGGAAAGACTTTGGTGCGAAGATCCAGGATCAGAGAGGCGTAGGTGCGGCTCTGAGACGGATAGCCTTGTTGAGCTCGGTGATCCACTCTGAATCACGGAAAGTGGACCGGATGGACGCGAAAGGGCTCGGCATGTAGCCTGACCTACCTCGTAATGCTCGACGAGATCAATTAATGTCTCTGCGTGAGTTGCTTGGAATCCAGCCTCCATCCGAGCGGATCAGCCCATTGTCGCTAGCGGATCACACAGGAGTGAACTAGTGACCGGTGATGACCACATCAGGAGCAGATCTCACTTGGCTACAACTTCCTTGCAGTGCATCCACGACGAAGAACAAGAGTCTCCAAAATGGTCCGTTAACGAATCCCCGGGGATTAACCACTGCCATCAGGCCCATGGTTAAACTTGAACCCCTGTGTTGCAGAATATTCCGGCTGTCCAGACTTTCCGCCCGACCAATTGCTTCAGTTAATGTTGTCAAGGGACAGGTCGTATGACTGGGCTATGGTGACGAAAGCAGTCTAGTTGCTCTAGCACAGCATTCGAGAGCGGACAGAAAAGGAAATCAAGGGTCCTAGATTTTCGGCAGCCTCGTAAAGTTGGAGCCGGTGATTCACTCTTACATTGCTCCAAAGACCGGCAACCGTCCAACGTTCCGAACATACGCAAAGTTTCAATAGAAAATCTATCAGAGTCAAGAGGTGTAGTCATCTTTCTCAGGTGTAGCTCCTCGACGCTGTGCATCACATTATGAGAGGGTCTACTGTAGCATCCGGCTAATCCTGGTGTCTACCTTCCTGACTCGAAGCAAACGGACAGCAGTCGCAGTACTCTGTTTCACATGCATCTTTGTGATACCATCTCATATCCGCGTCTCCCCGAAACACAATCGTTCCGGCCATCCTCTCCCGAGTGTTAGTGATGGCACGTCCGATGAGCTATAACATTTAGGAACTACATTCCGGTGGCATGAAACTCTTCCAAGACGCCTTTGATGCTCTTGAGACACGAGTGGGCACAGCCATTCGGTCAGCTTGCCAAGACCCGCGGGCTAGCGACATTGTTCTTCAAGTCGTCTCCCCCGCGTCGCATAGCGACATGCCCTCCGCATCAATAGATTGGCGCATTGCCCTTTCTTGGTATCGTCCCCGCCTCTCCCAAACCGTTAGTGCACACAGTCCCCGTCCCTCCCAGATGTCGCGCGTGCTCGTTAACCATGTACCGGTCAAGCGAACATAGCTTCAAAGCACGTCACCTATATATGAAGCTACTCGGCCATGGCAAGACATTCAACAAGACAGCCGAACATGTACGGTCTCGATCCCTTTTCCGCTCAGAATGCCACCAACAACGTGGATCCCTCCCATACACCTTCCGTATTTGGCGCACTCCCCTATCCCGGATCAACCTCTCTCGTCAACCCGCCCCTCCACACCCTCGTCACCTTCCGATTCACGTCCTTGAATCCAACCGTACTCGATTGTACCGTCGTCGGTCCCACCAAGGAGGCTTATTACCGCCTCGCGACCAGTGTCTCCGGACAGGGTGTGGGTTTCACCCTCCTCAGAACCGCTGCGGGACATAATACCGCCCTTGTCGAGTGGCGGAGCCATCCGACCGTCGAGGCGCAAGGCATCACGGGGAAACAGCCAGTCGGGCAATGGTTGCGACTGTCCTCTGATAGACGGTTCGTCGGTGTTTGGGGTATCATCCCTTGTGACTGACACCGCGCCTTCGTCCTCCTCCCCCTATCTATAGCTCACGAATCATGATCCACAACGGGGTCTATTATTCCTGGGCACCTCTCGACCGATTCTTGCTCGTCCGTCCATCTTCTCTCGGTTTGTGTCCTCCGTTTCCTGACGTTTTCCCCCCCTCTTTTTTTCTTTTCACCAGCTGTTCGCTCCGGGCTCGTCCGAATGGTTGGCTCGCGTCACGAAGTCCTACGACGCTGTCGTACTCGAGCTGACCCCTCGTGCGATCCAGCTGGGTCTCATAGATGCCGCCGTCCTGGCGACTGCACTCTTGCAATCCGGCAAGAACATTGATTAGATTAGTACATTTATCACCGACATGATTCCTTTCTTTTTTTTTTTGGCACAATTGATATTTATTGGTAGCAGCTGACTATAGAAGCTCTACACGTTGGCAGTGAGGCGTCAATCTGACGATCCCGTTAACCTACGTTATTCCACCATCTTACCTATGATAGATCTCTCCCACGGCTTACTGTTTACGTTACTACACACACGCGGGGACCTCGTGAAACTACTGTATCACCGAGCTGAGGTGCCTCATTCCTTAGAGTCCATTCAATCTTACTTATGCACCTGTAGTCACTTCTACATGTGGACCTTATTACTCGTTGTAATCCCAACTAGTATCACCCTTCACAGTAAACTGGCTTATCAAGTTGTTTTTGGTTTTCATTCCTCGTGAAATGTGATTTAAATACCGGTAATAACCAACCCAAGCCGGCTAGGGACACAGGCATTACGCAACC
>JBBPNB010000883.1:0-11282 GCA_038090635.1 Rubroboletus satanas | reverse complement strand
GTGGAATGTGACTGCCCACACCGACTCACCAGGGCGACCGGGGTCCAATTCCATCGCTGGGTTTTGCTGAATCGTCAGCAAGTCAACACGACCACTCCTCGGAGCTGCTACGTACCGGTCTTTGTGGACGACATGGTCACCAATGGTACACAGTCGTGGCGGTTCGAAGAGTGAAAAAACAAGGTATCTCGGTTTACTGGTGTTGTGCGGGACTGTTGGATAAACACGTTTCCTTGTGCCCGATATGGGTCGCGGGCGCCTCGTATCTTTGGTGCTTGTTCTCACCCGGATCCCTGCTAGGTGACCTCGTTGCGACGACCAGGCAAGCAGTCAACGTCGACAAAATCGTCCTTCGTTGCCAAGGGTAGTCTCATCCGTAGCCGCAGGATTCGTTTCACGACGGGGTGTACAATCCGCATTGACCGCTTAGACCCGCTCGCACATACCATGCAGAAAATACGTCTGCATTTCAGGACGTACTGCAGAAGACTTTCCAGATGAATGTATGCACAACCCGAACTCGGAACAGCTCGTGTTTGCTATATTGAACGTCGGACAGGTGAACTTTGCGACGCACGTACGTGTCTCTCCGGGGTTCGAATGATTACGCTCACACACACATGCCTCGTTGACCCCAGCAATGCCTTCGGGCATTCAACGAGAAGTTCCCGGGTTGCACCACAGGTAGACCGTATCACAGGCATCCATATGGAAGTCACGGAAACACCAGAGAAGGCTCTCACGTATTGTGTTGAGCTTAGAGATGCGGATCCTACCCATGCGGTATGTGGACCAGTGTGATCAAGTGCACATCGTGTTTTCATACTCCCAAAGTAATTTTGAAGTGCGGCATAACAGGAATGATCTACAAGGCGGCTCACGAACTTCTGCAGTACCTCGATCGACTACCCAGAACACTCGGGGGCCAAGCATGGATTCAATCCGTCTACGACGGCCCCGCACAGTTCCGCGCGCAGAACCTGCCGCTCACCGTCGACTTTGTCAGCTTTGCTACAATCTGGGACGTTCGTTAATTTGGGGTATTAGTATAGTATTGAATGACGAGGGTTCACTGTCAGGCGCAAGCGCGCGTCAATGCTTCATTTGAACTCTTCAACCATTCTCGTCTGACACTCAATGCTCCACTGTCAGGTAGTTGTGTTCAGGTTATCCACCGAAGGCGAAACCAAAACTGGGCAGGAATCGTGGAATGTTTGCTGGAGGAAGTAATTTGACCGTGGTGGGGTCTTTTTCGGCAGTCGACACCACATTGATTCAACTGGTCCCCATACGTACGACTTGCATAGAGTCGCCACGTCCACTCACCCCCGCGTCAATTATCTTAGTCCTTTTCTATCATCTTTGCATTCACTCCCGGGTTGCTCCGTCCAAGACTGACATCTTCTACCAAGGGTAGGCTGTTCTGACCGCCCTTTACACATGCCCAACACTTACCCCAGCCGAGCTTCCAGTCCAGCTCTCCGCAGAACATACATGGCTCACCGGCGCCCTCGTCGTTGGAATGAGCTGCAGGATCGTCATTACCTCTTTCTGGCTCCGCTCATATACCCTCTGAAATCGACTGAATCGCAAGAATCTGAGTTGTAGAACCTCTCCCTTCTCCATGTCTGCATTCAGTTCGTGCTCGGATCTCTCTTCCTTAGGTCTAACTCGCAGTTCACAGCAATTGACAATTATTAATTATCGTGGGTTCGCAGCGGTTGGAGTGGCTATGATAGACAGATGTTTTGGATCAATGTGGATGAAATTGACATTTCCTTGCATTGGCTCGCCGACTTGTCGTTGGTATGCCTCTCTGGTAAATCGTCTGGGAAACTCATAAGGCGAAAAACGACGTCGGGAAAGTCACCTTGTGTACGCCGGAACGTGCACGAAAGTTCAGGTCATCGGTATGGTCACCAGAGAGGAACAATACGAAGAGCTAGCTCTTTGATGTGGATGATGGTGTCACTGGAACGAATCTGAGTCGCATCAATGTACTCGATCGTCTATTAGCGAGTCCCTATTCACAAGGGACGATAACCGCACTCGTACTTCAAGCTTCAAGTTAGTGCTTGGACCCGTGATGAACAACAAAAAATTCCTTGTTCTCGGTATGCGTCGCAGGCGCCTCGTGCCTTTGGCGCTTATTCCGACTGGGATTCCTGCCAGGTGACCTCATTGCGACGAATAGGAAGCAGTCAACAACAGCGAAACCGTCCTTCGTCGCCAAGGGTAGTCTTGCCAGGGGCTTGCGAGCCCTAGTCATATCTCGGCCGTAGTGCACGATGAGCGTACAATCCGCATTAGACCCACTCGCAACATACCGTGCCCAAATCGCGCGTGCATCCCAGGATGTTCTCCAACAAGTATGCATCACCCGAACTCGAACCACATCACATACACATTCGTATGGGACACCCTCCGCATTTTCACGTTCATTGCCATAGATGTGGGACAAGTAGACGTCGCACCTTGCGTATCTGTCTCTCCGGGGCTCAAATGGTTGCGCCCCCACTCGTGCCTCATTGACGCCAGCAGCACCTTTGGACGCGCAACGTCAGTTCATCACGGGTAGACTGTATCGCAGGCATCCACAAGAAAACCGCAGAACCGCAGGAGATTGCGCTCAAGTACCACACTGAAATTTTGGAGCTGGGTCCTACCAATGAGGTATGCAGGCTACTGGCAACATCGAGTGCACGTCGCGTTCTCATACCTTTTCCCTCCAAGGCTTTGAACGCACCACATTTCGATGTTCCGACGAACAGGCAAAATCGACAACCCGGTTCCCGGACGCTCGCAGTACCTCGACACCTTCTATACCAACGTCGAAGCTTGCCTCGACCTCGCGGACATTTACACGACGTGTAACCAACCAGTATACTTCCATCCCTGGAGACGATCTACACTGACGGGCTGGCCAGGCACGAATACTCCCTGCGATCACTGATGCATGTCTTCTTGCCCGCACCACATACGTTCTGAAAGCGGTATCTCGCGCTCTCGATCAAGCGTTTCTCACAGTATTGGATACTATGACCAGACGACGACGGTTGTTCATATTTTTTGTTTCAAGTCTGGTCGATTTTCACCACCGTTTTGAAAAAAAAAAGGTAGTCTCGGGACATCTCCATGAACTACAACGCCACAAAGTTGGACTGTTCAGGTAGAAGAGGGTGACTTACCCTGGGACCTGTGAGTACTCGTCATATCTCGGCCGCAGGGCTCGGTTCACGACGAGTGTAGGATCCGCATTAGCCTACCAATTTGAACTCGCGACATACCTGGACCATGCCCAAAACACGTTTGCATTTCAGAACACTCGAGAACAGGGAGTGTTCATAAACCCCAGAATAATGTTCTCCACATCATAGGAACTGAATGTGTGTCAGTTCATCACCCGAACTCGAACCACGTTATGTTCACATCCATAAGTATGCGCGTTTGTGGAACAACACTGCGCTCGCTGCTATAGACGTCGGACAGGTGGTCCCTCCAACGCCGTATCGACACCAGCTCTCCTCCCACTGTGCACTCACTAAACCCGATTCCAGGGTCGATGAGGACAAGCCATCGACGGGTCCCCCCTGGCCACGTACTATCGCGTCCGCCCTGCATCCGAGCTCTCATGCTGTTTGGATGGCAGATTTGCGTGGGTCCCGCATCACCCCACACCCCATATCCTCACGAGGTGTTCTGCAGACGGGGCATCGAGCGAATACTCGGACGGCCCAGTAAAGGCATGCCATGCGCGGACAGCTTGTTCGGCGAAGATTCAAGTCCCAGCAGAAGGTGTCGAGGGCGTGCGTGTGGATGGCCTGGATGACTGAGACGACGCGCCGGGTGTCTTCCTTGGTGGAGAAGAAATCTGCAGAGCGACCAGTGGAGTGGCCGCCGATGTCGACGATATGGGTGCCACAGGCGACAATGGTCAACGATTCGACAATTGCGGGGGGGTACGCATTGTGTTGGGCACCGTCAGAAAGGGTGTCGGGTGCTACAGTATTTAACGAAAGAGCGTCTCGAATCCACGATCGACGAGTGGTTCGAGAGTTGTGCAGCGTGTTGTGGGATCGGTCTCCGTGAGTGCTAAGACACGCTGGTATGACAGTTGATCGAGTAGTTCTGGTCGTTTGAACTTTGCCTCGCTCCATGGTCGAGACGACGCGCAGGGAAAATCAGACATCGACGGACGCCGTATTGGCCAGTTCGCTCTCGTCGGACTCGGCTTTTATTGCCATCACTGGTGTGAACCCTCGGGAGCGCATTCGGGTGTTCGACATCATGCATCACCCTCCCACTGTCTGGAGAGCGAATGTTCACGAGCTGATCGTCATAATCGTCGAGTGAATATCCCAGCGAGCTCAATCATGGGCAGGCTTATTATGATTCATGCTACTAATAGTGCTGTGAAGCGATACGAACTTGTCCACATGGTCGCGATTCAGAATGGCATTGTATTGAATCACCTGGATGAATGCGCCACATCTACAGTACCCGAGCCACAACACATCCACGCGGGAAACACAATCGAACACCTCAAGTTGAGGATAGCCTTGTCTGATTCTCGCTGTTATAATCCAGCGTGAGTCTCACAACATGAGCGTAAGGAAAGTATGGGCACCGTGAGATCAACCATTCCGGCGGAAGGTTGAGACGGATCATGCCCTTGTTGTGCCTAACAGGAAATGAGCTGTCATAATATGGTACATAGTAATCGGAAAAAGACGTACTTGGCCTACTTGCGTTGGATCTCCAGAGCCCTGTGCACTTCGAGAAGCGTTTTTGTTCGGATCGCCGGGGTGAACACCCTTGGTAGGCGATTTAGGCTATAACATCTAATAAGACCCTGCATACAAACTCGAGGAACAACGAGCCTTGGGTTCTCTATAGTATTTTGCGACCGTTCGCTATGATGATGTGTTAAACGTACCGCATCCGATTGTTTATGAAGAAAGAACACTCACTCGCTTACGTTTACCTTCAGCCATCCATGAAGGTCCTTCATTTGTGCTGTCCGCTCTCGCCGGCGACTGGGAAGATGGTCGATGATCAGCAGGTCGACGCGACTTGCTAGGAACTCGATCGGGCTTCTGCGAAGCCGCGTCGTTGTTGCTCTTCTTGATCCTCGCCCATACCCGCTGTTTAAACTTTTGAATGCCCTGAGGTGACTCGGTGGTGTCGGGATGTTCTTCCAGAGGTGGTGGTGCCTCGTCCCCGGGGGAATGGACAGAGGATACTGGAGACGGGGGCTCCAGCGGTGTCAACAGAGGGGACAGGCTAATGTACAGTAGTGATCACAAACCTCATCATAATCGAATTGGGGGGTGGGCGCGCCAGATGGCACCTCGGCCTGTGCGATTGTGAGAACTCACTTTGAGCGGGAAAAGAACGAACGGATACCTGAAGAAGATCATTGTCGCCGTCTCCGCTGTGGGTACTATTGGACTCGAGTGGTCTTGCTTTCGCAGGTTCTTCCTGGTGTAAGTACATGATGACGAAGTCAGCAGAACTCGTTTTGGTGACGGAACGGTGAACCCCTACCGGATTCGGGTCAGCTAGCTTGTCGCCATGGCCATCCGAGGTCGCAGGCCGCTCGTCTGGATGTGCTTTGTTGCGAGTAGATATCTATTGTAGCGTATCAGAGGGCTTAGCCAATATACCAACCTCATGAATGGACAAATGCCTACATGGAAAGGACCATATGAGTCTGGGAGAATTTGGCTCAGCTCATGCATGGTGATTTTCCCATCACCTTGTCCAGCCGCCAGATAGCTACCGTCCAGCGAGATGGCGATGGATTGTATCCCTTGGCCAGCCTTCATGGCAGGGTCGATGTAGGAGAGGGTTGGCACATCCAGAAACGAGACCGAACGTGATGCGACAGTAGCGATGAATTTGCCACTGCTGGCTACAGCGATAGGCTTGACACCATTAAGAACCAGCGATTCGGCGAGCTGGGACCCCGTCGACACTGCGAAAGACTTGATTTTCTTGTCGTTTGATGCCGCAAAAATTTGCTGGCCATAATTTGACCACGCGAGCGGAGTGATTGCCCATCCAGAGGGTGTAACGGTCTTGATGGTGATGAGCTGGTCGCCGGTATGGCTGTCGAAGATGCGAATTGAACTTCCCCTGCACGCGGTGGCGATTTGGTCGCCATTCGGGGAGAATTTGATTCCATTGACCTGATCATGCTCGAGTGGGCCAACGAGTCTCTTCCCAGTTTTTATATCCCAGATGCTCGCATTCGTGGCGCCCGACGCAGTCCCCGTGGCAAACCTGGTCGAATCAGGGGAGACATCGACTGCATACACCAACTTTCCGCCCTCCACCTCGGTGACCTTTTCGTGCAGCTCTGCATCCCACACGCTTGCACCCCCCGTCGTCCCACATACTACCCACTGGTGATCCTTCGACGCAGAAACGGCGCGCAGCTCCATTCCCGTTCGCTTTCCAACCTCTTGGCCATCTTCAAGTCGCCATCGTTGAATCCCATAGTTACTCCCACCAAAAAGATGCTTTCCGTCTGGGTGGAATGTGACTGCCCACACCGACTCACCAGGGCGACCAGTGTCAAACACCATCGCTGGGTTTTGCTGAATCGTCAGCAAGTCAACACGACCACTTTTCGGAGCTGCTACGCACCGGTCTTTGTGGACGACATCCTCACCGATGGTAAGCAGTCGTGGGGTTTGAAGAGTAAAAAAACGAGGTGTTTCCGTTTACCGGTGCTGTGCGGGGTTGTTGGATAAACACGTTTCCTTGTGCTCGATATGGGTCGCGGGCGCCTCGTATCTTTGGTGCTTATCCTTACTCGAATCCCTGCTGGGTGGCCTCGTTGCGACGACCAGGCAAGCAGTCAACGTCGACGAAACCGTCCTCCTTTGCCAAGGGTAGTCTTATCCGTGGCTGCAGGACTCGTTTCACGACGAGTGTACAATCTGCATTAGACCCGCTTGCACATTCCGCGCAGAAAATACGTGTGCATTTCGGGACGCACTGCAGAAGACTTTCCACAAGATGGTAGATGAATGTATGCACAACTCGAACTCGGAACAGCTTGCGTTGGCTATATCGGACGTCGGACATGTGAACATTGCGACGTACGTACGTACGTGTCTCTCCGGGGCTCGAATGGTCACACTCACATACATGCCTCGTTGACCCCAGTAATGTCTTCGGACACTCAACGACAAGTTCCCGGGTTCACCACAGGTAGACTGTATCACAGGTATCCACATGGAAGTCACGGAAATGCCAGAGATTGTTCTCAAGTATTGTGCTGAACTCAGAGATGCAGATCCTACCCATACGGTATGTGGACCAGTGTGATCAAGTGCACGTCGTGTTTTCATACTCCCAAAGTAATTTCGAAGTGCGGTATAACAGGAATGATCGACAAGGCGGTTCACGAACTTCTGCAGTACCTCGATCGACTACCCAGAACACTCGGGGGCCAAGCATGGATTCAATCCGTCTACGACGGCCCCGAAATAGTTCGGCGCGCAGAACCTGCCGTTCAACATCGCCTTTGTCGGCTTTGTTACAATTTGGGACCGCGGCGGGGTGACTGGCCGATTCGGGGTATTATTGAATGACCAGAGGGTTCATTGTCAGGCCCAGGTACGCGTTGTATCTGCTTCATGTCTAACTCTTCAATTATTCTCGTCTGACACTCGATATTCCACCATCAGATAGTTGTGTTCTGTTCTCCACCGAAGGCGGAACTTTTTTCGGCAGTCGACACCATTTACACCACTGGTCCTCATGCGCGCGACTTGCACAGAGTCGCCGCGTTCAACCATTCCTGCGTCGATTATCATCGTAGTCCCAATCCGTTATCCTTGCGTCCAACCTGCGGGTTGCTTCGTCCGAGCCTGACATCGTCTACCAAGGGTAGGCTAGTTTGGCGGCCCTTCACATGTGCCCAACACCCCAGGGGAGCCACCAGTCCAGCTCTCCGCAGAACATACATGGCTCACCGGCGCGCTCGTCGTCGGAATAGGCTACGGAATCGACATTGCCCTTTTCTGGCTCCTCTTTCATACACTCTGGAATCGACTGAATCGCAAGAATATGAGTTGTAGAACCTCTCCCTTCTCCATGTCTGCATCCAGTTCGTGCTCGGACCCCTCTTCCTTCGGTCTAACTCGCAGTTCACAGCAATTGACATTTATCAATCTTCATGGTTTCCTAGAGCTCGGAGTGGCTACGATGGGTGGATGTTTTGGATCGGTGTGGATGAAATTGACAATGTATCCGATTTCCTTGTGAATTCGCTCGCCAACTTGTCGCTGGTATGCCTCTCTGTGGTAAATCGTCTGGGAAACTCACAGGGGCGAAAAACGACGTCGGGAAAGTCGCCTCGTGTACCAACGACGTTTCAACGGCCGTGCAGCGACACGTCTTGGGAGAGTCATCGGTGTCGTCACCAGAGAGGAACAATGTGAAGAGCTAGTTCTTTGATGTGGATGATGGTGTCGCTGGAACGAATCTAAGCCGCATCAATGTACTCGATCGTTTACTAGCGAGTCCCTATTCACAGGGGGCGATAACCGCACTCGTACTTAGTACTTGGACCCGTGATGAACAACGGAAAAATATCGAAGCAGGAGGGACGCGACATCGTAACGCACACTCATCTTGTCATTCTTCCAAGTGCAGGAACAGCTCGAATCAATTAGATACTGTCATGCGTATAGCCTTTCCTCAGTAATCGTAGAATGGATATCCTAAAAAGCTCAGTCGTGGACGGGCTGATCAAGACTCGTACTCCTAATAGTGTTGCGAGGAGACACGAACTCGTACATATACTCAGGATTCAGTACGGTGTCGACATGGAATACATCAAATCACCTGGATCAATGTGTCCCATCTCCCAGATTCTCCAATGCGTGAGCCACAAGACCAGAGAAAGACACACCGGGCCTGTTTCCCGTGGAGCTGCAGAGACGTGGACGCTGCGAGGAGCGTCCTAGTTCGGCTTGGCAGCGATCCGCAAATAACTGGGGGGTAAACAAATCGGCGGTGGTTTTGCAGGGCGTTTCGCGGTCGTTCGCTAAGATTGTAGTTAGACACACCAGATCCGTTCATCTATCAAGAGGGAGCACTCACTTGCATACATTTACCACCCATCCTCGTGGAGCAACAAGTACAAGCTCAATTGACTGGCGAGTCACTGAGGTAGTTGAACTAAGAGCAGTGGCGTGTTATAATTGGCTTCAAAGAGTGAGAGTAAGACATGTTTCGGTTTACTTAGGGTGCGCAAAGTGGCCTCACAGACACGTTTCCTCATTCTCTGAGTCAATATCGGTCTGTTCACGCGAGCGACTCATGTCCCCGACAATTATTCTCGATCGGATCCCAGCAAGGTGACCTCGCTGCGACGACCGGTCAAGATCGGCAAAATCTTACCTCATTGCCAACGGTAGTCCTGCCCGGAGGGCATCCGTGTTGATGCCTGTGATACAGTCTACCCCCGGGAACTTGCCGCTGGGCGTCCGAAAGCCTTACTGGCTTCAGCGAGGTGTGTGTGAGCACAACCACTCGAGCCCCAGAGACATGCGTACGTGCGTGCAACTTTTATTGCGGCGAACGCGAAGCCGTGGAGCGTGTCCAATATGAATGTGAGTAAGACATGGTCCGAGTTCGGATGGCGCATACACTCGTCTCCCACCTTGCGGAAAACATGGTCCCGGGGTATGAGTATACCTCCCTGTTCAGGAGCGTCCTGGAATGCACGTGTCTTGTGCATGATATGTCACGAGTGGGTCTAATGTGGATTGTACACTCGTCATGAACCGAGTCCTGGAGCCCGCCTGAGTAAGACCACCCTAGGTAACGAGGGACGCGTTCGTTGATGTTGACTGCTTGCCTGTTCATCGCAATGAGGTGACATGGCAGGAATCCGATTAAGAATAAGCACCAAAGACATGAGGCGCCTGCGACCCGGGAAACGTGTTTGCGCAGCAACTTTGCGCACCACGAGTGAATCGAAACACCTCTTTCTCTCACTCTTCGAACCCACGACTGTGTACAATCGGTGAGAATGTCGTCGACAAAGACCGGTGCGTGGCGACTCCGAGTGATTGTGTTGAAGACTGACGACTCAGTAAGACCCAACGATGGTACTTGACACTGGTGACCTTGGCGTGGTGTGGGCAGTTGCATTCCATCCAGACGGAAAGCATCTTTTTAGCGGGAATAACAATGGGATTCGACGATGGCGACTTGAAGATGGCCAAGAGGTTGGAAAGCGAACAGGAATGCAGTTGCGCGCTATTTCTATATCGAGAGACCACCAATGGGTAGTATGCGGGACCGTGTGGGGTGCTAGCGTGTGGGATGCGGAGCTCAGTGAAAAAATCATCGAGGTGGAGGGCAGAAATATGGTGTATGCTGTTGACGTCTCCCCTGATTCGACCAGATTTGCCACCGGGACCGCATCGGGCGAGAAGAATGCGAGTATCTGGGATATAAAGACCGGAGAGAGACTCGTTGCAATTGGCCCGCTCCAGCATGACAACCAGGTCAATGGGATTAAATTCTCCCCGAACGGCGACCAAATCGCTGCTTCCTACGTTCATGGCTCGATCCGTATCTTTGACAGTCTTGATGGTGATGAGCTCATCACCATCAAGACTGTCACACCCTCCGGATGGGCACTCACTCCGCTTGCGTGGTCTAACGATGGCCAGCAAATTTTTGCGGCATCAGACGACAAGAAAATCAGGTCTTTTGCTGTCTCCACGGCGTCCCAACTCGCCGAATCGCCAATTTCCAATGGTGTCAGGTCTATTGCTCGAGCAACCAGTGGCAAATTCATTGCTGCTCACACGAATCGCTTCATCTCGCTCCTGGATGCACCGACCCTCTCCCGCATCACTGCTGTCAAGGCCGACCAAGGGATCCGCTCAATCGCCATCTCTTTGGATGACAGCTATCTCGCGACTGGACGAGGTGATGGGAAAATCACCTTGCATGACCTTGGCCATCTTCTCCCAGACTCATATGGTCCTTTTCATGTACGTATTTGTCCATTCATGATGTTGGCATATCAGCTCCATGTCCCGTACTGACACGCTACCTTAGACATCGACTCGCGACAAAGAACAACCAGACGAACGACCGGCAACCTCGGATGGCCATGACAACAAGCTGGCTGAGTCTAATCCAGTAAGAGTTCGCCGTTCCGTCACCAAAACGAATTGGGCTTATTCTCTCATTATGTACATACACCAGGGAGAACCTACGAAAGCGAGCCCAAGCGAGCCCGA
>JBBPNB010000882.1:0-11298 GCA_038090635.1 Rubroboletus satanas | reverse complement strand
CCCTGAGTCTTCAAGTACCTCTTTGATTACTCGCTGCTACATTCTTGACGGTTATCTATCTTGGCTCACGCCTAGAAAGCGGTAGCGTTGTAACAAAAGAATTAGCTCATATCTGTCGCACCTGTTACTATACGCTTGCACTACCATGGCACCGGTACCTACAGTCAACATCCCTAGGATCCCGTCCTCTTGGCCGAGGGCGGGCAGTTCAACCTTCATCCTGAAGTCAGAAGGGCCACTGCTCCTATCCAGCAGGACGAGAAGACTCGTAAACAAATTCCCTCGGTTCCAGACAATCACCTCCACCCCGCCGTCAGCTTCTTCAAAGCGGGTCTCCCTCTGTCAACCCGGATCGGAACCCTCCAAGAAACCCAGATTAGGATACGGTCCTGACAGCATGGAAGGTGCTACCTCCATCCCAGCATCGCCCTCACCAAGGAAGTCCGCCCCCGCATCACCACACCCGGGACCTTCCACACCAAGGAAACGGAAGGGCCCAGTACGCGTGGCAGGTATCGGAAAGGACGCTCTCCCGAAAGACTTTACGGGAAGAATCGAGGATGCCAACTGGTGGCTTGGGGCGATCAAGGCCTACAACCAGCTCAGGAAAGAAAAGATGGCCGAAGGAGAGGCCGTCACCATTGCACTCGCCCGCTTAGGAGCAGGCCAAGGACGGGTCTTCGCCGAAGGTTACTACAACTGGATGGCATGCCACCCCACCAAGTATCGGAGTTGGTCAACATTCGAGCAAGAATTTGGAACGACCTTCTCCTCCACCACCGCTGCTCGGAACGCGCAGAGGGAACTCAAGAAGCTCAGAATGGAGGCCACTTCACTGAAAGCCCTCCACGGCTACAACAACAAGTTCACCCTCCTCGCCGGACTTTCCAACATTACCCAACAAGAAACCCTATGTGACTCCTACATTGCCGGACTCCCCTACGACCTCGCCTCGGAATTGGCAGTTGGACCCACCCCTACCACAGTAAAAGCCTGGCAGTCAGCTGCCAGCACCCAAGTACAAAACCATGAGGAATTAAGGAACCTCAGACGGCGTTCTTGGACTCCTACGTCCCAGAACAAGAAACCCAGTCAAACCCCTTCGGAACACTGTTGTGCCACAACGACCACCCCGGTCGTCGATGAACTCTCCTCCTACCTCGCCACCCTGGCCAGGACCTACTCTCCCAGCGAAATCCGTTGCTCAATCCAGAACGGACTCGCCACAAAACCCTCGAAGCTGTCCCCGGTAGCAAAGGTGGAATGGATCCACCTCATCAAAAAGACCTCGGACTCTTGGGAGAAGGATCTCACTGCTCCCTCTAGCTTCCCCTCTATCCCTACAGTCATCGTACCAAAGGAAGAAAAGTCAGTCTTCGTCCCTCTCAGCCTGTCCTCCCCTTCTAGCCAGAATGTTGTATCAACCCCCGCCCTTGTTGACTGCGGCGCCACTGCCTGCTTCGTCGATTATGCCTTCGCCAAATGGCATAACTTTCCCCTCACCTGTCTCTCTCAGCCCCATTGAGCCTTCAATGCAGACGGCACCGAGAACAAAATGGGGCAAATCAAGTTCAAGACATGGCTCCACATCTGGGTGGACAACGACAAAACCAATCAAGACTTCCTCGTACTCTCCAGCGGGAAGCATCAGAATGTCATCCTTGGAATGACATGGTTAACGGCCAGGAACCCCATCATCGACTGGTCCACGCGCAAGCTCACGGTCTCAGCCAAGACCGTACCTCGGAAACCAAACGGGCAGGAAGCCCTAGGACAACGGTACCTCCTACGGTACCTCAAGCACGACGTTGACAATAAACTTGCAGCTAGGCTGCTTAAGAAGTTCGACGCTCTCCCAGAGAAGGTTCGGAAAGTCACCCTCTCTGTTACAACCCAACATTCCCCGTATGATTACTATCCGTTTTCATTCCCTCCCACTCCTAACCTCGTATTACCGCCCTTTCATTCCCCCTTACTATAGCAGCCGACGTCCTAATGTCTCGGACTGATGATCGTTCTATATTGATCCTTCTGATGTACCACTACGCCGGTCCCCGTTTCCCCTCGTGTTCCACACGAGGACCGGTATCATTACTCTCTCTTCCAGACCCCTTAGCCATTGTAGTATGCCTCACCTCCACCTCGTGTCAACCGGTTTCCAGATGAGTCCCCTTACAGGGATCTCTGGCCTCGTAACACCTCTGTACTGTATTTAAGAACCCGGCCGTAGAATCTAGCACCCCAGCTAGTTCTACGTGAATACCACGTATCTCCTGGCGTTCCCCTTCAGGATCTCTCTAAGACCTTAGGCTACTTCTGAGTGCCTACTACTAGTTTGCCAACGTTATCGTCTCTTGGTATTTCAGGAGAACTGGTAGCGTCGTAACACTCTCTACCACCCTCACGCAGGAAGCCAAGCGCACCAACACGGAAGTGCTGGAACAGTACTGGCAATTTATGGATGTCTTTGCAGATGAAGAGAACACGGAACTACCCCCCAAGCGGCCCTTTGATCACGAGGTTCGACTACTCCCCAGCTTCGTACCCAAGCGCGCCAAGAACTACTCCCTCAACCTGGAGGAACTCAAGGCCTGCAAAAAGTTTGTTGACGAAAACCTCGCCAGTGGGAAGATCCAACCTTCCAAATCCCCTCAAGCTGCTCCCTTCTTCTTTGTCCAGAAGAAGGATGGAAAACTTCGTCCCTGCCAAGACTACCACTATATCAACTCACATACGGTCAAAAATGCATACCCCTTACTCCGGATCAACGATCTCCTAGACAAGTTGAAGGGATCGTCTATCTTCACCAAACTCGATGTACGGTGGGGATACAACAATGTTCAGATCAAGCCGGAGGACCGCTGGAAGGCGGCCTTTGTAACCCCCTTCGGGCTATACGAGCCCACAGTCATGTTTTTCGGACTCTGCAACTCCCCAGCTACCTTCCAGGCATACATGGACAATGCCTTCGCCGACTACATCGCTGAAGGGTGGTTAGTCGTCTACATGGATGATGTCCTCATCCACTCCTCAGACCCCGCAACACACCATGAGCGCACCATGAAGGTCCTCCAGCGTTTCCGTGAACAGCACCTCTACCTCAAACCGGAGAAGTGCCACTTCGACCTCTCCGAAGTCGAATATCTTGGACTAGTCGTCTCCAATGACTGCATCAAGATGGACCCCACCAAGCTCTGCCATTGAGGACTGGAAGCCTCCCACCAGCGTTTCGGCCCTCCGATCTTTCCTCTGTTTCTGTAACTTCTACAGGAAGTTCATCCCCACCTTCTCTGATATCACTCACCCTCTCCACGACCTCACTTGGAAGGGCGCCATCTGGCAATGGGGAACAGACCAGGATCGGGCCTTTCGGACCCTCAAGAATGCTTTCCTCAAGCAACCAATACTTCGTACTCCCGACCTGGAAAAGCCATTCCACGTCATGACCGACGCCTCCCTCACTGCCGCTGGGGCAGTACTCATGCAAAAGGACGCGAACGGGGACCTCCACCCCTGTTCCTATATCTCCAAGTCGTTCGGACCGGCCGAACGCAACTACGACATCTATGATCGCGAACTCCTCACAGTCATCTTCGCCCTTGAAGAGTGGTGCCAATACCTTCGCGGCACCAACCACTGTTACAACCCAACGTTTGCCGTACGATTACTACCCGTTTTCATTCCCTCCCACTCCTAACTTAGTCTTACCACCTTTCCGTTCCCCCTTAGCGTAAGCAGCCGACGTTCCAACGTCTCGGACTGATGACTAGCCCCGTATTGCCTCCATTTGATGTACCATTACCCCGGTCCTCGTTTCACCTCGTGTTCTACATGAGGACTGGTATCTTTACTCTCTATCCAGATTCCTTAGCTATTGTAGTATGCCTCGCCTTCACCTCGTGCCAACCGGTTTCCAGACAAGTCCCCTTATAGGGATCTCTGGCCTCGTAGCACTCTTGTACTGTATATAAGAATCCGGCCGTAGAATCTAGCACCCCAGCTAGTTCTACGTGAATACCACGTATCTCCTGGCGTTCCACCTTCTAAGGATCTCTCTAAGACTCTAGGCTACTTCTGAGTGCCTACTGCTAAGTCTTGTAGCGTTATCGTCTCTTGGTATTACCAGGAGAACTGTAGCGTCGTAACAAAAGAACTAGCTCAACTTTCTAAACGCAACCCTACTACGCCGTTGCCCAACATTTCCAACCTACAGGAAATCCTTCAGGACCCTAACCTCTTGGCCGAGGATAGACAGTACTATCTACACCAGTTAAACCAAGAAAGGGCCGCTGCCACTATCAGGCAGAACGAAGCATCCCGATCCTGTCGCTCCCGAGTCATCGCCCCGCCATCCGATTCTTCCGACGAACACTTCGTCTCCCCTTCTCCCACCCCGACCAGGTAACCGGGTCCCTCCTCCACCTTTAACCCCACTCGATCCATTAGACCTCCATCTCCCTCTCTATCCGACGTCCACCTACCCGGACCTGACTCAGACGACGACTACGACTCAGACACTTCTGACAATATGGGAAAAGAAGCGCTTCCCAAGGATTTCTCCGGAAAGATCGAGGATGCCAACTGGTGGCTCAAGGCGATGAAGGCCTACAATCAGATAAAGTCAGCAAGACTGACCCCAGGAGAGGCGGTCGCTATTGCCCTCGTCAGGATGAGCGAAGGACAAGGGAAAATCTTCGCCGAAGGATACTATAACAAACTCGCCGAAGATGCGGCTACCTACCAGAAGTGGGAAACCTTTGAAAACGAATTCACCGCCACTTTCTCCTCCAAAGACAAAGCAAAGGATGCTCGTCGACGTCTCAAGGCAATTAAAATGGGAACAATCTCTCCCGAGGCCCTAAAGAATTACAACATCAAATTTTCCCTCCTATCCGGGCTCTCCGGAATTAACCAGACTGCTGTCCTCTGTGACTACTACGTAGCCGGACTTCCCTACGAGCTCGCTTCACACCTCGCAGTCGGAACCACGCCTACCACCCTCCAGGGATGGCAGACGGCGGCATCCAATCAAGTACAAAACTATGAAATGCTTCGTGATCTCAAGAAGGGGTCGTACCACACTCCTCGACGGGATCCAAACACTATGGATGTCGACCAAATCCGCCTGACTGGACCAGAGCGTGCCCGCCACAATCGCGAGCGACGGTGCTACATCTGTCACAAAGTTGGATGTTCCAGTCGGAATCACCCAGGTCACCCGGCTTATAAGCCGAAAACCCCGTCCCCACCAGAGAAAACCCGCACAGTCCAAACCATCCCCAACACTTCAGATGATCTAGACACTTATATCTCCAAGCTGGGAACCACCACTGACCGACAAGAAGTATTACGCGTCCTCAAAACCTGCTATGACGAAGACGCTGAGGAACCTCATGCCGAGTCTGGAGTTGAGGAATAGGTCAACCGAGTGGTAGTAGACTCGGATTTTTGAAACAGAGACTCGGGACAATGTCGAGCTCTCCATCTCTGCCCACTGTAATTGTACCTAAAAGTGAGAAATCTATATTCATTCCCCTTTCCCTCACTCCTCTGGGCAGCAAAAACGTTGTATCCACCCCCGCCTTGATCGACTGTGGGGCCACTGCTTGCTTCATCGACTATTCTTTTGCCCGCCGCCATCACCTCCCATTAACCAGGTTGTCCCAGCCTCGCATCGTGTACAACGCGGACGGAACCGAAAACAAGATGGGGCATATTAAGTTCAAAACTTGTCTCCACATCTGGATCAACAACAACAAGGAAGATCGAGACTTCCTTGTCCTTTCTAGCGGAAAACACCAGAATGTCATTCTTGGAATGTCCTGGCTCTCCGAACGAAACCCCGACATTAACTGGACCACACGCTCAGTATCGGTCAATCCTTCCCCTTCTCCCCACAAACGAAATGGACTTGAAACGTTGGGCCAGCGATATCTTCTTCGCTATCTCGACCATGATGTAGACAACCACCTGGCCCGTCTCCTCATAGAACAGTTTTCTCGTCTACCTGAACGAGTACGCAAAGTCACCATTTCTACCACGTTGGCGCAAGAAACGGCGAAATGCTCCACCTCCATCCCTCACCGTTACCGGGACTTCCACGATGTCTTTATCGATGAAGAAAGCACGACTCTTCCCCCCTCTCGCCCCTTCGACCACAGAATCCAACTCCTTCCCAGTTTCGTCCTGAAATGGGCGTCTAATTACTCCCTCAATCCTGAGGAGCTCGCCGCCTGCCGCACTTTCATTCAGGAGAATTTAGCCAACGGCAAGATTCAACCGTCCAAATCTCCCCAAGCCGCCCCTTTCTTCTTCGTCCAGAAGAAGGACGGAAAATTACGCCCTTGCCAGGACTACCGTTATGTCAACTCCCATACAGTGAAGAATGCGTACCCCCTTCCCCGCATCAACGACCTCCTGGACCAACTGCGCGGGTCCTCCATCTTCACCAAGCTCGATGTCCGCTGGGGCTACAATAATGTCTTGATTAAACCGGAAGACTGGTGGAAAGCTGCCTTTGTCACCCCCTTTGGACTGTTCGAACCCACCGTTATGTTTTTCGGCCTGTGCAATTCCCCAGCCACCTTCCAGGCGTACATGAATGACGCCTTCGCAGACTTCATTGCCGAGGGATGGCTCGTTGTCTATATGGACGATGTACTCATTCATTCCTCCGACCCCACCGTCCATCATGAACGCACCCTGAAGGTCCTCCAGCATTTTCGTGAACAACACCTTTATCTAAAGCCCGAGAAGTGCCATTTCGACCTCCCAGAGGTTGATTACCTTGGACTGGTAGTCGCTCATGACCGAATAAAAATGGACCCTACCAAACTCTCCGCCATCGAGGATTGGAAACCCCCCATCAACGTCTCCACTCTGCGTTCTTTTCTGGGTTTTTGCAACTTTTATCGCAAGTTTATACCGGCGTTCTCTGACATTACCCGCCCCCTACACAATCTTACCCGGAAGGGCGCCCTGTGGCAATGGGGCTCCGACCACGAGCGAGCCTTTCGTACCCTCAAGAATGCCTTCCTCCACCAACCGGTTCTTCACACTCCGGATCTCTCCTGTCCCTTCTTCGTGATGACGGATGCCTCTCTGTCGGCGGCAGGGGGTGTCCTTATGCAGAAGGACGGTAATGGCAACCTCCACCCCTGCTCCTACATTTCTAAATCCTTCGGCCAGGCCGAACGGAACTACGACATCTACGATCGGGAATTACTCGCTGTCATTCTCGCTCTGCAGGAATGGCGTCATTATCTTCGTGGCACCGGTCTGCCCGTCTCCATCCTCACCGACCACAAAAATCTCTTGTACTTCAAGCAACCTTGTAAGCTCTCCCACCGCCATGCCCGCTGGCAAATGTTCCTTCAAGATTACGACCTTACTTTCTCCCACGTTCCTGGATCCCAGATGGGCCCTGCCGATGGCCTGTCTCGTCGTCATATCGTAGACACGTCCGGCGACAACGCCACTCTCCAGCTCCTTTCCGACTCCGTTTTCGCCCGCTCGTTGGATCTTGCCATTGTCGATACGATTGCCTCTTCCTCTAAGTCTGATCCCTTGGTCGCCGCTGCCCTCACGGCCATGTCTCTGGGCACCAGTCTCTTCCCTCGCGCTTGCCCCGACGACTGGTCCTTTGACGGCTCTCGCCTGACTTTCCAGGGCCGTCTTTATATTCTGGAATCCTGTTGGTCTACTCTCGTCTCCTCCATTCACAACTCCCCCCACGGGGGCCACGCTGGCACTGCCCGTACCCTGGCTCTCCTATCACGCGACTATTGGTGGCCTGGTATGTCCACCTTTGTCCGTCGTTTCATTGCGGGATGTGCGGCCTGTCAGCAGCACAAGGTCAACACCCACCCCACCTGTCCCCCGCTCTCTCCTGTTCCCACCACTGCCACCCGACCCTTTCAGCACCTCACCATGGACCTCATCTCCGGTCTTCCCTCGGTTAACTCCCTAGATTCTGTTCTGGTCGTGGTGGACCACGGCCTTACCCGGGGGGTGATTTTCATTCCCTGTTCAAAGAATGTTGCGGCCGCCAACGTCGCCCAACTGTTCTATCGACATGTATTCCCCCACTTCGGCCTCCATGATCGAGTCATATCTGACCGCGGCCCTCAATTCGCCTCCACCTTTGCACTCGAACTTTCCTGCCTATTACACTACGACATCGCTCTTTCCACCGCCTACCATCCCCAAACTGATGGGGAAACCGAACGAGTCAATCAAGAGCTTGAAACCTACCTGCGCCTCTTCTGCCAAGAGAAATCACAAGCCTGGCCTGACCTCCTCCCTATGGCAGAATTCCACCACAACTCCATGGTACACTCCGCCACCAAGCAAACCCCCTTCTTCCTCATGATGGGCTATCACCCCCACGCCTACCCGAAAATCGGACCAACCTTTGTTCTCCACCTGGCCGACCGATTAAACGAGCTCTCCTCCACCCGCAAAGAGGCCAAATCCGCCCTTAGCCTTTCCCAGGACGTAATGGCCCACAGGGGGCATCATAAATTTGTCCCATTCAAGATAGGACAGCTGGTGTGGCTAGAAGCCACAAACCTTCCCCTATCTACCAATCGAAAGCTATCCCCTAAATGACATGGCCCTTTTGCCATCAACAAAGTAATCTCCGCTCTGGCTTATCAGCTAAACTTACCACCGTCCTGGAAAATTCACCCGGTCTTCCATGCGTCTCTATTGACACCGTACACCGAAACCGATGAACATGGCCCTAACTTCTCCCGCCCCCCACCGGATCTAACCTCTACCGAAGAAGAATGCAAAATCAGCCACATCATCAGTCACAAGGGCACCGCCCGACGACGCCGCTATCTCGTGGCGTGGAAGGGATATCCTTTATCTGAAGCCACTTGGGAAACCCCATCAAACCTTGCTAATTCTGTCGAAACCCTCAACGCTTATAAGCGAGAACACCAGCTGGACTAACCCATGATTCCCGCCCCTCCTGATATTCTCCGTCCTGTCGATATCCCCTCCGCACTAGGCTATACCCCAGCCCAACTTGCCTTCCTCCAGCGAACCTTTACCTTTAACACCCCCCATTCCCTTACCGAAACCCTCTGCCACCCACGCATCCATTCTTGGTTCTGCCAATGAGAAAGATCCTTCTGTCCCTTCCACTATTGATGGCTATCACCCTTCCAAACCCACCCTACCCCCCTACGCCCGTTCCCGAAGTCCCTCCTGTCGCCATCCACCGATTCGGGTTTGTTGCTCGATGACTCGTATTCATTGCAGTTCTCCAATCGTTAGCCTTCAATGAGTTCCTCACCACGCATTGTCCACTCCACGCGTCAATCGTCCTTACCAGACTTATCAATGCCTATCGAAGAACGTATCTGCACCAGATGTTCTTCAACCAGAACGACAGCCGCTATGGATCTGGACGATACGACTCTTCCCTCTCTGAATCCCTCGCCTCCTTGCGCAACGAAGTGCTGGACCTGCTATATTATGCAGGGTTCTGCCGGGTCGTTAACTGTATTTCCTCGGACCTTATCTCGCACATCATCCGACCCCTTCTCACTGTGGCTTCCCAAGCAGAACGGATTGCATATCTCCATGAAGAAACGACGACCTTCCCAAACCCCGATATCTATCCGCGTTCGAGTCCTGGGGAATCCTCCCCGATATTGCCCCCCTATTCCCCCGCTCCCCTGTATCCCCCCTCGTTTCTCCGCTGCCGATCAAGACTTTGAGACCACCCAAGAATCTTTCGCCACCCACCACCGACCATCCACCCCATTCTCCACCTCGCCAGTCGAGTCTCAGCCTTCTACCCCCTCCTCATCCCCACCTCTTCCCCAAGAATCCTCCACCCCTCGCCGATCTACCACTCCCAACAACGTCCAATCCCCTCGATCCCCCCTTTCCTCCCGCTCCAATTCCTCCTACTCGTCCGCCCCGGGGTCCCTACCAACCCATCAATTCGCTCGCCCTGCGGAAGAAGCTGCAACACCTCCTCCACGTCAGCACGCCCTCCGCCGACGAAATCGCTTCCTCCAGTCTAACGCCGTTGTCCGAGGAGCGATGGAACGAGCCCAGACTATCCCCCCTATCCCCATTCCCCATCAAGATCGTTCCCCTCCCCGCACCGACGAAAACCGCACCCCCTCCAGCACTCCTATCCTCTGTTTTGGCTGCGGCAACGAAGGACATATACGCTCCACTTGTCTGACCACCCGTTGTCCCTTCTGCAACCGACTCGCACCAGGACACTCCATCCTCTGTTGTCCTCATAGACGGTGCTCCTCTTGTGGCCGCCGAGGACACCTCATTGGTCGTTGCCCCCAAGTGGTCGGCCATCAACCCGGAGGGGGTTGGGAAGAGTGGGACGCAGCCGACACCTACGACTACGAAATCAATGCCGGGGATCAATCTGGTCCTGACAGAGATTGAGACATATGGTGAGTTCGTGGGAAGCAGGATGCTTTCCCCATATGGGGGAGCTATTGTTACAACCCAAGGTTCACTGTACGATTACTACCCGTTTTCATTCCCTCCTACTCCTAACTTCGTCTTACCCCCTTTCCATTCCCCCATTACCATAAGCAGCCAACATTCCAATGTCTCGGACTGATGATAAGTTCTGTATTGCCTCCTTTGATGTACCATTACCCCGGTCCCCGTTTCACCTCGCATTCTACACGAGGACCGGCACCTTTACTCCCTATTCAGGTTCCTTAGCTATTGTAGTATGCCTCGCCTTCTCCGCGTGCCAACCAGTTTCCAAACGAGTCCCCTTACAGGGATCTCTGGCCTCGTAGCACTCTTGTATAGTATATAAGAACCCGGTCGTAGAACCTAGCACCCCAGCTAGTTCTACGTGAATACCACGTATCTCCTGGCATTCCCCTTCTAAAGGATCTCTCTAAGACTCTAGGCTACTTCTGAGTGCCTACTACTAGGTCTTGTAGCGTTATCGTCTCTTGGTATTACCAGGAGAACTGGTAACATCGTAACACCTCCTACCATTGCCCCTACTGTCACAAAGCCGCCCCCGGACACCCACAGTATGACTGCCCTCATCATCACTGTTCTCTCTGTCAGCAGCCTGGGCATCTCGCCTCCAGTTGTCCCTTCCAGGATGACCCCGACTCTGACCCTGATGCCTACAATGGGGATTTCTAGCTGAAGTCTCGGGAGTACGGTGTCTCCCACCTTAAAACAGGGCTATTGTTACAAACCAATGGTCTGGCTCAACCCCTATCCTACACTCCACGGTTACCATTTTATTTCATTCTCTTTCCTGACTCTGTGGACAGG